>BQKZ01007903.1:8501-31966 GCA_036244855.1 Temnopleurus reevesii | reverse complement strand
TTTACAAAGTTTCCGTTGTTTTGTAGTGAAAATGCAATTTAGTTTCTGGTACAGGTGTATTGCATGAATTCTAAATTCAAATTATTGATCTGTGTATCTACAGAGTTGTTTTCAGTTCATTTTATTAAGAGCATTGAACAATCAAATAATTTTGTTTTAATGCAAAGGAGATCCATGTACAGTATGAAGAAACTAACAAGTGGTGTGTGCTACTAAGTATAGTTATTGCAACAATGGCATGAAAAGAAATACTGTTTTGTAGCATGCTAAATATTTGTTTTTTCTATTCATAATATTTACAAAGGATAAGTTTTGTAGCAGAAGTACATATTTACAACTGCTTTCTTTAAACGTTTCTCATGCTCCTTTCCTATTCTCCATCTTATCTTGCTCAGTATTAAAGATTATAATACCTTTTCTTGTATTCATTCTCTGACACATTGTTAATAGATGCATTACTGTTGTGCATTTGGTTATAGATATTTGTAGAGTTTTTATTTTTTCTCATAAAATCTGGTTCTTCTATCTTGGTTTAATTTTTCTTTTGTTCTCCAATCAAAACACTTACTCTTGTATTCATCCTCTGAAACATATTTGTAAAGATGAATTTATGTAATATTTGTGTTAATCCTCTTTGTGTTTTCAGTATCCAAGAAAATTGGGAAAACAAGCACTTCCAGCCTACATGGTGGTCAAGATGATGAGAGCCTTGAGATCACTGGCCAAACAGATTGTGTTGTGGTCACTCAACCAGAAGATGTATTGGTCATCGGTTTTGGGAATCAAGTAAATGAGTGCCCTGGAATGCTGTCAGAAGCTAAGGTGAGTTTAGAAGACCACAAGATCACTGGTCAAACAGATTGTGTTGTGGTCACTCAACCTGGGGAATCAATGGTCTTGGGAATCAAGTCCCTTGAAATCTGTTTCACATGTAAAGAAACATGTCAACTGAAAAGAAAAATACAAAGGAATAGAAACGTTCAGCCTAGTCTGACTGCCCCACCCACACTCATACTGTACAGAGCTTTTAGTGTACCCCCACTTCAGCATGTTTACCCGTAACCCATCGGCTACCTCATCTTTTTTAAACCCAACATCCTTCAAAAATCTTTCAGCTGTATATTATAATAATGATAATGAATGGCTTTTATATAGCGCTTATAAACTCTGCATTAGAATTCTCTATTCAAAAAAGCGCTCTACAATGGCAGCATTATTACCCTGGCTTTAGTAGTGCAGCATAAGCTTTTTCAAGAAATAAATTCCTACCAGGTACCCATTCACCTCACCTGGGTTGAGTGCAATGCTACAGTAGACCAACAAGATATGCCCTTACAGAGATGCAAACTGTATGGAATATGCATGAGGATAAGAGTTAAAATGTGAATCACTAAATCCACTTAACCAAATATTTTCTCAGCATAAGAGGGAATATTTATTGTAGTCATGTTTTGTCACATCAGAAAATAATTGTTTTAGTTATTTGGCAAACATTTTAATTTCTATCATCATGCATATTGCTAAGAGTTTAGTATCTCTTGTAATAAGAATTTCAGACGTGAAAGAAAGACATTGAAGTAAACTAAATTGAAATCTCATTTTTGCTCCTCTGCTCTTTTTTGTGCTGCAGGTCCTCAGTTCAATCCCCCAGAAGCCCAAGAAGACCAACCCAATAGATGCATCTCAGCTGCGGACCAGTGGTAACCTTGCCTCCATCAGTGAGATGCCGGAGAAACATCTTAGATTCTCAGCTGATGCATCAGGAAACAGTGATAATATGATGGAAGCTATGTCAATAGGTATGGCTAAGGTTTATTAGTCATCCCTCCCTGGTGTTATATTACAATTTGTCCATGTTTTCACGAAGTGACGGGAGCTAAAGGGTATTGTTGCATGAAGACAAATAAACCTTGACATAGCTCCAATTCAACGGGTATCCTATCGAACATCTTGTTAATTCTACATAAGGACACGTTTCGATGGATTTGTAACTCATTTCTTGTAACAATACCCTCTGGTTCCCGTCACTTCGTGAAAACACAGACAAATTTGATTGATTTCGCATAATTCAAAAGTAAAGACAATTGCATGTATGAGTTAAAGTATACAAATAAAATTTATTGTCGATTTAGCTTTGAAGAATGTTATGGTGTTTCCATCAAATATGCATATGATATAAGCAATAAGCACTTCCAAACCACATACTCACAGGTGTGTGGCTCACTAAGCAATGGATATGTTATATGTAGGAGAAACGTTCAAGAGGCTCAGCTGACGTGTTAGGAAATAGTGATCATATGATGGAAGCTATGTCAATAGGTATGATCAAGGGGTACAGTAAACACATCAACACCACATATGCACAGGTGTAGGCACTGAGACTTGGTTAACCATTGATATCTGATATTTATAGGGAGAGACATTTGAGATTCTCAACTCATGGGGTCAGGAAATAGTGGAAAGATGATGGAAGCTATGTCAACTGATACTATTATGGTTCTAGAAAATCTATTTATTCATTGATTACTTGTAGCAAAGAGGGTGGATCATAATCACACAAAAATCTGATTTTCTATGAGGTCTTGTTACAAACAAAAACAATGATAATAGCAACAAATTTAATTGCAGAGTAAAATTGATAATATGATATGCTACTATTAGGAGTTTTTTGTTTTATTAATTTTATTAAAGATTAAGTTGATTTAGGAAAAGTTGAGACATACAATTTTGTTTCTGTGGACATTGAAAAACGAAATGTTTATGATAGGTATGGAACATTTAAGAATATACTGTTCGTACTATTGATTAATTACCCTATTTTCACTTGATGCTCCAAAAGGGGGTACATGTTTGTCCAATGAATTTCATGACAAATCTAGGTTCAAGCAATTCTCATGAGCAAATATATATACCATGAAATGGATTGTTTTCATGTATTCAGGTACTGTAGGATGTACTGATTGGTAATAGTGAATATAATTTTAAATTTGAATCATATTGACAGGGACCACTTGTGTGTCCAGTGGACAGGATGTTTGACTGTATGTGACATTTTTTTATTTAGATAGAAATAATTCTTGCCTTATCCCAACATGGATAAATACTGATTGACATTGCATTACCGAGAAGCTGTGTAAAATATTCATAGTCATTCTCGGGTAGGAATCGAACCCACAATCTCCTGATGACTAGACAGTTGTCTTACCGCTAGACCACCGTACCTGCTGCGATAACACGAATCGAGTCCGCCACGACCATCGGTTCTCGGTGGTCTAGTGGTAAGATACCTGTCTAGTCATGAGGAGATCGTGGGTTTGATTCCTACCCGAGAATGCCTGTGAATATTTTTTCACAGCTTACCTGTAAAGCACTGTCAATCCGTGTTTATCCTTGTTGGGATAAGGTAAGAATTATTTCTATTATTTATCTACCCTACACAAAAATCATTGAATTGGTATTTTTTTAATCAACATTTTCCATTTAAGGTGCATCTAACTCTGTATACTCAATGGACCTTGAGAACGAGAACGTTAGCAATCTGAGTGGTCGCAACACGCCCCGCTCGGCCATCAGTATGGCTAGCAGTACAACAGAACATAACAGGCCGGAGATCATCGACTCTACGCAGCTTCCTAACAATACCAACATCACAGACCAGTTTGGGAAGTTTGATATTGGGACAAACCTACAGGACGCAAAGAATATGGTACCAGGTACGATATGGGGAAGCATGAGGATTTAGGAAAAGGGATGATAGTAATGGAAGAGATAAGGAAGGGGAGATAGAGGGGATCGGCCATTAGTATAGGTAGCAGTATAACAGAACATAACCGACCAAAGATCGTCAACTGTACACAGCTTTCACCAATACCAACATCACAGACCAGGGCAGTATGCAACCAAATCCTTCATAAAGTTAAGAATGACTTTAAGAAAGACTGGGGTATGTTGACGGGGGTAATATGTATACAATTCTCGATAATTCAGCACAAGAACTTATACCTGTCATGCGTAAAGTCGTTCCTAAAGTCTTTTGTAACTTGGTGAAACATCAACCAGTTTGGGAAGTTTGATATAGGGACGAACCTCCAGGACGCAAAGGATATGGTGCCAGGTATGATACGGGGAGGCATGAGGACTGAGGAAGATGAGGTGTATTGGAGGATGGAGTGATGATAGTAATGGAAGGGGTCAAGAAGGGGAGATAAAGGAGAGGAAGGGGATGGAGCTAGCTTCCAATATGCTAATGATTTGATGTTGAATGCAGGATGAGACTGATATCTTGGGTAGCCAAGCCCAAGGTACGGCAATCACCTCAATCCCAACCCACACAGGGTAGGACTGTGCAAGGTGGTGGCAGCGGTGGGATCATCCAACGAGTGAGAAGAGGGTAGATAGGAGATTCAGGAAAGGGATGGGAGATAGGGACCAAGCTCCAAATGCAATGAATAAGCTTGCTCTTTCTTGCCAACTTCATCTTCACACCCTTAATTTGCAGAAACCTTCAGTGAGACGTGGAGCACTGACGTGATCGGCAGCAATACTTCGGAGCCGATCCCTAACGACCATCTCCAGGAGATAGCTGAGGAAGAAGCCAACCTTCAAGGAGCTACTGCATCTTTAGGCCTTCTTTCTATTATCATGTAGGGGCCCTTTCCAAATGCTTTGCTTAACTGGGAATCTTAAGCAATGATGAATGTTTTATTTGGTTTGAATATACTATACTATTATTATCCTACAGAAACCTTCAGTGAGACGTGGAGCACAGACGTGATAGGCAGCGATACTTCTGAGCCGATCCCTAACGACCATCTCCAGGAGATAGCTGAGGAAGAGGCCAACCTTCAAGGAGCCACGGCATCTTTCCTTGACGTCCATCCTCCCCTGAATGATCCCCAAGAGACCGGTAGCGAGACATGGAGTGTTGATGTGCTTCAGAGTGATTCAGAACAGACGGAGGATCGTCTGCATGAGGTAAGGAATGCAGTCAACTCTGCTTAAGTCGAACCTGTCTCGGTCAAATAAATGCAAAACCTGTTTCATTTACCACTTTTGAATCAAATTTCTTCTAAGTCAAATCAATATTTGTGGTGGTAAGACATGGAATGTTAATGTGCTTCAGAGTGATTCTGAACAGACAGAGGATCGTTTGCATAAGGTAAGGGAGTTATCAATTGTCAGTAGCAAGTAACCTGCTTAACATAGATTCATCTGAAGCTTGGAACAACTCCTTGTGGTTTGGGGAATTTAAATTTCACTTGATTGTAATACGTTTAAATGCGTTGATAGGTTTAAGACCAATGAAACATACTAAAACTCATAAGGATGGTCAATATCCCAGGCATCTTATGACAGTTTTTTAACCATAGCCATTTCTAATCTCATTGTTACTTATCAGTTCGATGACAATCAATTGGATCTAACAGGAGTTATGACTGAGCAGGAGTCAGAACAGCTTGTATCAAAGGTTGAGTTAGGGTTAGGGTTAGAGTTACTCAACAACCTTATGTATACTCAAAATCATACGGATTGTCAATATCCCTGGTAACCGATGACATCATAAAAATCTCTAATTTCATTGCTACTTAACAGGTTGATGACAGTCAGTTAGATCTAACTGGAGTTATGACGGAACAGGAGTCAGAGCAGCTTCTTTCAAAGGTCGGAACCGAGGGTGGATCCAGACGGAGTTCGTCTGGAGAGAGTCACAGTGTTGACAGGAGCTCCAGTAATGATAGCCCTAGTGTGGAGGAGTGTGCCAAGAAAGGGGTAAGTAATAACGATATTAATAAAACATTTTATATAGCACATAACACAATCATGAGAAAGTCCCTATGTGTTTCACAGAAAATAGAAATGAGAAAGAAGTCTTAGAAACTGGGATTATCACAAACATTATTGCGTTTTTAAGCGATTTGTTTCTAAGTTACTTTTGAATTTGTCATAGGGTGCAATATTTGTGAAGTATTTTGGCAGGCCATTCCATATTAAAGACAGATGCAGCATTTGAAAATGATCTCTCACTTTATGATTTTGTTGCAGTTTTAAGTACAGTGAGCATTGATTTTATCACTATAAACGTAGTGATTTCTTTGGTTTATATGTAATGAGCAATTCTCTGAGTTATATGTGTGCACTGTCCCTGATGCTTTTTTATGCATCAGAATTGAAATATTTGAACACTTCCTCACACTTCTCTAATCCCTTCTTATCTCGTGCTCTCCCCCAGCTAGTCATCCTTCTTTTGTTCTTACATTGGAGTTCCTTTATTCTTCCCTCCTCGCTCTGTGATTGGCTGCCCCTTACATCCTGTTCTTCTCTTTCTCTCAACCTCCCTGTTTAGCTTTTTCTATATACTTGTGTGTTGACTTCATTTCTCTGTCATTTTGCTTATGATTAAGATTCTGCTAGCATCGAAAATTCAAGCTCTTTTTTTTTTAATTTCATTTTACTCTACAGCTCTCCATTATCGGATAAGCAGTTTCACCAGTTCTCGTTATTTATTTAACACTTCCTCTAAATCAGAAAAATGATTTTGAAAAAAAAATGTTAATGTCAGATGAAAAGTAGCTGAAAGTGACAGGTGCACTGCATTAGGTTATAGTTATGTTTGTAATCACCCCTTAACTTCATTACTTATCTCCCTTAATCATGCAAAAATTTAATGAAATATTATAATGCACTATTTAACCCATTTACTACTGGAATTGGGTAGCCACTACACAAAGTCTATGAATTGCACAATTCAGTAGTCAATGGGTCAATGAGAAACATTTGGGTATATTGGCAACACATTTTGATGGATTTTTTTTTTCTCCATGTGCAGGCAAATAGCTCTCTTGATTCCAGTAGCTCTAAGCTCACAAATTTGTTTCCATCTGATGATCACCCTCAGCGGTCTAGGGAGCCAGCCATGTTTGATAAACCACCAACCATCCCTGCTAGGCCAGGTAGAGCTCTCCCAAACCCCAATGCTGCAGGTGCATTCCATGGTTCAGCTGTTGATTCAACACAGAGGAATGGTGTAGCACTCCCATCTCTGGCTAAAAACCCTAATTCCTTGTCTGGACTTGACGTAGATAGCGTCCTGCAGGATTTTGATCCTCTCAGTACCCCGTCTCCATCCACCAACCCATTTGCAATGTCCATGAACGGTAACATCCCAACAGTGAAGCGGACCAACCTCCCACAGGGAGCCAAGCCCAAGGTACGGCAATCACCTCAATCCCAACCTACACAAGGCATGACTGTGCAAGGTGGTGGCAGCGGTGGGATCAGTTACAGTGACAATCTTGGATCATTCAATCCAATCTATGAGATGCACAACAAAGCATTCCAGCCAGCCACGGCCAATCAGGACTCTCTATTTGACACAAACCCTAACAGTCCATTCGCTGCTACATCAAACAATCAGTTTACTATCGTCAATCATGGATTCGGTGAGCAGGGAGGACATCAGAGCACCCAAAGAGACTCTAACTACCTATCCGGCTACTCCAACCCTCTCGCCTCCTTTGACACACTCCCTCAATCAGGATCTCATTCCTCACCCTTTGGACCCCCGTCCCAATCCAACCCCTTCCCCATCAGGAATTCAGTCGGTGGCTCGGATAGTGGTGTCACATCTGGGGAATCCGCCTCCAACAGTGATCACCTTTCAAACAGAGCAGACAGCTCCATCAGTACCGCTAGCAGCGGGAGCATGTCACTTCTCATGGTGTCGTCGGAGAGCTTCAAACCGGTGGAAGGAAACCAGATGTCTAGCGGGGAGTGGCCTCTGATGGAGAATCAGGGTAGCTCTAATTTCCTGTCTTCACCTAGCTCAAGCACAGGTGCAATAGTTGGGAGCTCGGAGGACAGTGATTCAAAGCTTGGAAGCACGCCCTCATTTGATAGATCTGTCAGCAGTGATAGCTATGAAATGGTAAGGATGCTCGAAATTAGAAGAAAAAAAGAGAATATAGCATTATCAAGTTTTGCTGTTAACGACAATATTAAATCTTGCTAGAATTTTATCGGTCAAGGAATTCAGCTGAACCTTTGGAATACAACCATACTACATTCTTGGCCATGAAATCTGCACATGGTACTTTTTACATTCATGAATATTATTTTTATGTTTTTACTCATGCATAGACCTCCATTAGAACAGCATGTTAAAAAGCTCATGTCTCTGAATGGGGGAAGATAAATGAACATGTCATGTTGATATAACAGCTGTGCAATTGGAAACTAAGAAATGACTGTGATTGTAAATATTCTCGTTCATTACTTTTCTATTTATTGCTCTGTTTTACCTTGATTTTCATGACAGGATGGAGGTCCAGATAGCCCAGATAAAGGAAGATCTTGGTTCAAGAAGAAAATCAAGCAAATAAATAGATCTATTGGATCAGGTGAGTTGCTACAGAATATTGTTGCATCAATCGGAAAAAGAAAATGTCTTTAAACTTGTGGTATCTGATATTACAAAATATTTTTTTCCGATATATTTCAAGAGAAAATGAGATCAATAAAATGTGAAAATCCAATGAGACCAAGAAAGATTTTGTTTTCCATTGAATGAGTAACCATATATATTTGGGCATTATGAAATAATGGGCATCCACTATCTATTGATGCAGTTTAGACAGGTGGTCACTCATGCATGTTTGAATCTAATTAATGGAATTGCTTGTTTATCTGATTTTTCCCCCAATTCCTCCAGCTCGTTCCAAGTCTCAGAAGGAGAAATCCGCTGGTGGTGTTAGAGAGGACGGTCAAGCCTGGACGACACAGACAAACACCCAGCTACCAGCCAAGGAAGTCAGAGGGTCTACTGATAATCTACAAATCATTCCTAATCCAGCTCTCGTTCAAGACATGTTTGAAGGTAATCCTGAGTTAACTTTGATTGATTGATTGATTTTATTTTCCGTCATAAAAAGATACAATACAAAGATACAAGTAAAAGTGAAAATATAACACTATAAAATAAAATAAGCAATCGACAACACAATGCAAAACTAAAATACCAAAAGAAATGTAAAGAGAAGAAGAGAAAACGGCTGGATAGCCAATAACCAACCGCACTTAAATAGTGCTGCTGGTCTTCCATGGGGACCAGTAGTTAACTGAAAAATTATTCGTTTAGTGACTGAATTTAAGAAAAAAGTTTTATTTACATTTTAAAAACATGCTTGCCATACTCACAAAGTGTTTTATGCTGTGAAATGATTTCAATTTAATCCCAAATAACACCGCCATCTGGAGAGTGTTTCATGAAGCTTTTTAAAGTGACAGTTAAGATGGCACTGACTAACGTAATAAAATCCTAGACTCTGATTGGATGAAAATCTTGTTCTCTGACTATTGCCATGGTAATTGTTAGTGAATGAGTGCTTGAAGTTTTATCAGTAACAGTCAACATGTTATCATTAAAGTATCAAATCTATAGTGAAACATTTTATCGAATAAAAGAGATAAAGAGATTCTGTTTTTTATTCCCAGTATCACTCAAATTTGAAGATAAAGAAAGAAAGGAGATCCATTGAATATTTAACATCATTATCGAAAAGAAATAACTGGCAGCCTAAAACCACCACTCGGGAACCACCTCAAATCAATTTAAGTGTCATATTGTCTATATTTCTCTGCAAAGTAATTCTCATCAAATGGCGTCCATTTTTTATCACATCATGTAATTTCTATCTGTTTACCAGATCAAAACCCCAAAGATACATCAGTACCAGAGACAAGCAGTGAAGATATACTCAACAAGTATCGTGACCTTGGCAAAGGCCGTTCTACTGACCATCTAGAAGCCACAGAAGACAGTATTACTGGTAAGATGACAGCCAGAGAGGTTTAGCACTATCAAACTAAGGGGGTGTTGCTCAAAATCAACTGCAGATCAACTGCAACTTTACCAATTGTAACGTGCATTTCCATTCGCGCGCGATATGCGCATTTAACAAGACGCGCATGAAACAATGATTTTGATTGGCGCATTCCGATCAACTGCAACTTGCGATCAATTGCAACTTTTGAGCAACACCCCCTAAAATAGAAACTGTGGGCTATGACCAATCATTAGGTGGTATCAACACCTTTGGACGCCCATAGTTTTTAAAAACACAAAAACATCATTATATGTCCACATGTCTCCTGTATGACAATCGTTTGTTAATGGATAGCATCAACAAAAAAAGGAAAATGCAGTGGAATTAAATCTATCTGGTATGCCCTTGTGTATCAGAGTAAATCATATTGAACACCCTTTTCTGTCAGAACCACAAAAACTTAATGTTTCCAGGAGAGAGGTGCGTTGAATAACATTATGTTTGTAGTTATGTACTGATTTCTTTTTTATTTTGATATACCCCCAGCCTATGAATCATAAAATGACTTGAAAAGTGAGGGTCTGATTTTAGGTTGGCAGTTATGCACTATCCTGTTCCTCCCAGCGATGTCAACTGTTCTGGAATGTGCAGGGGATAGAAGTTTTGGCAACGCTGTCTTCCTAATGATAGAGAGAAAGAAAGCATATATTTTGATTGTTGTGACAATCTACTTTGAATGTCAGTACTGGAATTGTCTTGTCAGCTATGAACTGTCCATTACTTGCACTTTTCAGATGGGACAAATGCAGATTCATCCGCTGAGGATGATTCTGGTAGCCATGGCGACAAACCTGACTCAAACAGCACAGAACCGAGCAGCTCAGCTGAATCTGACAACCTTGAATCCACTTACGCGTTCAACGACGCCAAGCGCAAGCTACGCATCGTGCTCCGATCAGCCGATCTCCACACGTTCTCATCTCTAGCCAATCTGTCCTCGCCCTCCCGTCTTCGGGGTGGGGTCATGAGTGATATTCAAGGAACACTAGGGGAGGGGAAGGAGATGTCACGGTACCCTGAGAATGAGCTGGTAGCATTCTTGAAGGTCCAGCTATCGGAAGCCATGAATCTACAAGATAAAGCTCTCATAGCTCAGCTTAGGGAGACACTCAGATGTGTGGGAAACTTTGATAATGAAGGGTGAGTATGGAATATAATTCTGTAGATCAGTCCAACCTCATCCACTACATAGCGTGTTACATTTAACCTATTTGATGCAATGGTCTTCTACAGAATGCAATCAAGGCTGCATTAGCCCACAACCAAATTGTTAATTTGTATGACACATTTGATTTTTTACATCACATATTCATTATTTTCCTCTTTAAGAAATATTGTAATTGTATCAGGTATGAAGCACAACGTTATTACCTTCTGACTTTTGCCAATTATTACCAAAATATCTCATCATATTCCACATACCAAGAATCTAATTGTACAATTAGCCGAAAACTGATGACAATGTGATAAAATGGGGTTTCCCCATTCATCATCGCAATAAAAAAAAGTTTGGTATCCTGTACGTGATTGTGATTAAAATTTTGATGCTCCTGTATGTGTGGCAGTATTTTTTTTTTGCGTCCAAGCCCCTCAAATTTGTTGCTTTACTCATGATAGTACTTTGTGCATACACGTCCGTCATTAAGTTGATAAGCATTACTTTGATTGGTTTAAGCAAAGAGGTATAATAATAGAGTTTATGTTATATTGTCATCATTTTTCAGATGTCGCAAGTTACTAGCAGTACTGCGTGAGGAATACGAGTCTAGAGCTCCATACATTGCATACTTTGTGAGATCCAGGAAAGGTCTAGCTCTCTCAAAGGCTCATCTTGAAAGACAATTGGAAAGAATACAAAGGTATGTCAACTTGAACTTTGACCCTCTATAGGTGACGCTGCATAGATGCAATGTGTGAATAAGAGTGTTCGAAATATACTTTATTGTCAAAAACAAAACCAAAGCATATTTGCAACATAGATTACACCTAGGATACATTCTACGTGAGTAGAATTGTACAAGGCTTAAGCAATACAATATATATTTACAAAATATTTACAAAATAGGTGGATAAAACAGAGTAGAGAAATTAAGAACAAACATTTAAATGATGAATAAAGAAGAACCAGACCACAGTTATACATGTAGATGATATTTGATAGGCTGAATAGCGAAAGTGAAAACAGAGATCTAAAGGTGTGGGCGTTTCATTTGGAGAGATTTCAGATGATAGTCCAGTCATATAATTTGTCAAAAGGTTAACATTACTTTGATAAATCAGCATGATAACGCACATTAATTCTTACTTAAGTTATTTACATAGTTCAGTAGTTTCATGACAATTAAAAAATAACTAGCATTCAAGTTGCTTAGTGTACTGTGGGTGGCAATATTGAAATATTGTAAAATATCAGTTCAACCTGCTATTGTCATAGATGGGGGTACACCTAGATTCTTGTCTTTCGTTGCACACTGCAGCAGCCTGCATTATTGAAATTGAAATTGAAATTAATTATGCAAATCGGTTTATCAGCAAATACTGTATAAGCTGAAATTTTCACTGGGGTTTTATTTTCGTGAATTTGGCGATCATGAATTAGCTAAGCTTTTCATTCATTAGAATGTCTATAGTTTTATGTGAGAAAATCTTTAAAAAACATGAAAATAACAACTCGCTAATATGTGAAAAGGTGAATTGGCTAGAATTCATGTATGCTAAAATATTGGCTTTTACAGCATATGATCATAATTTAGTATTTTATTTTCATATTTTGAATTGCGTTTGTATCATTTAAATGTAAATCATGAAATTGTCAAATTGTGAATTAGGAGAAAATTCAAACTTATACACTATTGAAATTTTCTTTACCAGCAATATTTGTCTAGCAAATAGACTTAAGTTACAATTCAGTCTCCAATAAAGTTTGTTTTAACTTTTAGCAGATCTCTACTACAACTCTTCACTTTTTTGTCATTTTTTAAGTTTGATACATGTGTTTGGAGTTAGTTAGATTTTAGCAGATATGACATAAAATGATTTATTTTGTTACAGAGACAAAGAGGTAGTGAATAAATTCTTCACAATGGTTTGTGTGCGGTTCTTCTTGGAAAGACAAGAACAAACAACTACCAAATTCATCTCAGACTTCAAAGCTCTCACTGCTGCTGATGAAAAGGTATGNGCGCATGAAACAATGATTTTGATTGGCGCGTTTCGATCCACTGCAACTTGCGATCAATTGCAACTTTTGAGCAACACCCCCTAAGTCAAATAATTGCCTTACATGCAGTTGATGTGATTTTATGGAAGAAATCATACAAATCCTGTGCTATTTACCTTTGGTAAGTGAAATTTGTTTTGTGATCCCAAGAGATTTGACTAAGGCAGAGTTATCTGGATCTAGATTTGTTTAGAGTAACATTAAATACCAAGTACTAATGTAGTGGTAGATATGGCATTATTTTTTTTATTTAGATATTGATATAGACTTTTAGTCATTCATTTGTACAGCACACATGATATGTATTCTTCTCCTCTTTCCCATATTAGAAAGTCAGCACTGTTGTGATAATTGAACAGTGGAAATGCCAAATTTGTGTAAAAAATTACAATAGAAGTTTCAATTTTTGCAATTTTTCTCACATTGAGGGAATTGCTTGATTTCATTTTTGCGATTTTTTTTTTCTTCAAAATATTCTCTTTGATAATTATATTCCCATGCACAAATAGTAGCGGAGATGTCTATCTCTGTAAGGTCAGAGAAGCATACAAACTGTAAATGAAAGTCTCTATTGAATATGTTCCTTGTTGTTTAGTAATATATTCTTGTTTGAGGTGTACATGATTACTAATTGGTATCAAGCTTCCTTTTTATGTCTGTTTTTTTGTGAAGTAATTTATTGTTTGATGCTGCTGTACATTTTTCAAATGAACATTTTTACGTTTGTAGGCCAAAAAAATTTATTGGATGCCCTCCAACGACCAACCCTCTAAAATTGGTCCAACCTGAACTGTTTTTTTCTGCTTTTTCACAAAATAGAAAAGTCACACTAAAATCATAAATGATTATGGGTAATATGCTCTGGAAAGATATTTTCAGATGCTCTTTGAACATGATATAAACTATTTCCGAAAAATTAAGTCGAATGCAAATTCAATGCTCCTTTGTAATGCTATTGAAATTGGAACCGGCTTGTCATTGTTGTGTCCGCACAGTTGAATACTTGGCGTACGGATCTATTGTCTGTGTCGACTTAATTTTTCGGAAATAGTTTATGTCGTGATTTCAGTTGTTCATCCCAATATAAGCTTTATTTTCATCATGAATTGTTTAAATTTAAAAAAAAATAGTAACAAAAAACCTTTTTCTGACAAACTGACGCTTGCATTAGAAAATTGTAAAGAGGGCATCAAAACAATTTTTTTCCTTACAGCTGATATTGGACAAAGTGTTTCTGTACGTAAGTGTGCAAAGACTTGTAGGAAGTCAAATTGGGGCAATTTCATGCCTCTGAGCTTTTATGGTTTTATTTGTCTCGTAGCAATTCGTTATTGAAAAAACCAAGTATGTTGGAGGCTTTTGTTGATCCAAGATTATTTCATGCAAGTCTTTTGAAGAGCTGTTTAATTATTTTTAATTAGAATGGAACTCTGCATAACAATGTGCTTAATGTCACATTTCAGATGTACATATATACTTATCATCATTCTTCTCTGAAATACTTGCCGAATCGATATGGTTATATTATATTCAGACGAAAAAATCATTTTTATCCAACTTTCTTGGAAAAGAGGAAAATGGGTAGTTCTCCATATGACCATCACACATCTTTCAAAAGGATGCCCAGGAAATGAAGAATTTTTTTTTTTAGGGATCATTGTAGAACTTCTTAGGACCGTACAAAATCATTTTATCCAGGTTCAAAAAAAATAAATCATGAAGACGTGAGAACAGATTAACAACTCTTTGTATCTGGAATATTCTTTCATCAGATCTCTTTATAGTAAGTTTTCACTGAGTATGGGACAATATTACCATTGTTTTGCTCTAGCAATGTGACTTTTTCCCATGTTTTTTTTTCTTCGTTTTTTTTACACATTTGGGGAATCAATGTTTATTGCAATTCTCGCCCATTTATTCAAATGATATGTTTAAATAATACGGAGCTGTAGCTAACAGTACGGTAGGGCAATCAGGACGTTATTTCTCAAGTGCGGGATAATCTAGCGGGCGTTTTCAACCTTAGCGGCCCGCTAGATTATCCCGCGCTTTAGAAATAACGTTCTGATCGGCCCTACCGTACTGTTAGCTAAAGCTCCATAATATTATAACAGAGAGAACACAACTTTTTAATAAGAACATGTTTCGAAGTGGCATCACTTCATCTTCAGCTTAAATAATACTGACAAGTTAGGGTTTATATAGCATTTAAGGCAATTAACAATATGTAAAGAATGTGATTTCATTTAAAAAGTTGTGTTCTCTTTGTTATAATATTATTTAAATTCGTATCGGGTCGTTCTTTCGGAAGTATAAAAGATATGTTCCTCTGCACTCAAAACACTATATTTTCAGATATTATTTTTAGAAGTTTTATATGAAACCATACAATGTATATAATACGATTATATTCTTTCATTTTATACCAACATAAAGCTTTAAACCAAGTGTAATATTTCATCATGTTTTTGTAATATAAGTTTTCTTTGAGGAGTTGAAATCAAATGGAAAGAACCTCATGGGATTGATGTGATAACAGGGGATGAAGATAAATGAGATTAGCAAAGTGTGAAAATATGAGCAAATCAGAAAAACTGTTGAAAAGTTTTTAAAATTTCAAATTTAAATGACATCATCCAATGGATATGTTGATTGGATAAATAATAATTCTGTGACATGTCAGATTTCTCTCCATTCATTCTTAATGCCAAATGTGTAGTTGTATTTTCCTTTGTAGAAGTCAGTAAAATATCAGTTTTGGCCTGATTATACTGCAGCTTTTTTTCATCAATTCTGCATGTATTTTTTTAAAGAATCCTGTCGAATCTTTATTCCGAAATGTGATTTCCATTTGCGAAGGAAAAAAAAAATTATACAAAGTAAGTGGGGAGTTGCCCAGGAGTATGGTAAGGGCATCCTCCTCTGCGCCAGGTTGCTCATCTGCTCCTAATTGACATACGCGATGTAACTGGCGTGCTTGGTGAAATCAAGACTTTTTCCTGAAAATCTCCAACCGCATGTAAAGTGCATGGGATGCTGAGCAGGGACCCAAATATTTTGAACTGCCAAAATGAGAGGGGGTGTATATTTCATCTAGAATGACATTGTTCCTGGTCAGATTTTGCTGCTCGATATTTCTCGCACATAATCTTTAGGATATTTATGATCATATCAGATTAATATTGAATAGGATATTCATTGACTTCATGGGTTTTTTTAAGCTCAAACTTTAGGTGCGCAGACGTTAGACATCCCATCATGCATCACAGATTCTGCCCAAATTACCAACTCAGGGATCCCTATCAAAGGACGTATCACTTAGACTTAAAAAACTCATAACTATTGAACAGGTTGTTCAATTTTTCTCAAATGTTCACAATTTGTTTATCTGTTTTTTCTTCATTCTCTGAAACCAAGATAATTCCAGGGTTGGATACCTATTTACATTTATTTGTAGCAAATTAGGAATAATATAACTAAATATCTAATAATGCATTCCATGACACACACACACACACACAGTTTCTATAATCAGTTCTATATTTATGTTATACAATTTGCAGTGCTCACATTGGAAGCATTTTTACATGCGTTATGATATTCAAAAGAATTATGTCTGAAAATTTTGATTTATTATGATGAAAATTTATGGTTGAATTTTTCAAGAAAATATCAGAATTTGCAGAATTACTAACCCGTATTTGGCATAATTTTTGTCATATATCAAATGTATTTCATTAAAATCCTCACTGATTTTACAATCTATACATACAAATGAGGACAGTAATATGTACCTTCTAACACCGACATAGTAACAATCACATTGAAGCAAGTGCACTATTAAATTGACACGAATTTCAGTAATATGTCATTGTATGTGCCGCTATGTTGGGGTTCCTTTGTGTCCAAGGTTCCTAGTTGGTATGCAAGTTTGTTAAAAACATTGACCAAATATTCAATGCTCAGTTGATAGAGCATCTGGCTTGGTTTAGCCATCATTTACATTTAAAAAAAGCTGTCTGTGCTTGTAGCCTGCATACTGCCTCAATAGGCCATTTATCTGTGAAAATGGCATTTACAGACTATAAAGAGTAGAAGATATTCATCATTTAGATAGGTTATCGTGGATAGAAAGATCCTCTTTCCCCAACCAGGGTATACACTGGGGATTGTGGACAAAAATTACAGCACCCTAACAGAATTTTAGCAAATTCACAGACTTCAAGATACATATATACATATATATGGGTTGTTATTTTCATTGTTTTTAAAGATCATTATACACAAGTCTGTGGGCATTATACATATAATGAGTGAAAATTTAAACAAATTCATAGACATTAAATTGGTGAAAACAAATCTGTTTTAACATTTCAGATTGTACTGTATCATGATAAAAATTAACCATATCACTTGGGCAATTCAGTGGTCTAGTGGTTATGACACTGGTCTATTAACCTGAAGCTTGTCAATTCCCAGGTTCAAATCCCATCTGGATACTGTAATTTTTTTTTGCAGCCCTGGGCAACTTCTTACACAGTTCTGTGTGGATGCCCTTGTTGACGAAAGAGAGTTTGTTTATATACGATTCCCAACTATAATTATATTTTAACGAGGCTGTTTTCTTCGTTTGTTTAATGTAGATTATTATGTAATTGTTGCATTTGAACTGTACAAATCAAAGAGTGAAATATATTCTGTTTATTGATTAAAAAATATTATGATTAAGCAAAATAGCTTGTTGTCCTTCATACTCTGTTTGAGTTTTTAAGTTGGAAGTAAATAGGCGGCTTTACTAATATATTCAAATTTATGCCTGTTTCTTATCAATGAACATACTGTATAAGCTGAAATTTTAGCAATGGCTTTATTTTCGCTAATTTTGCGGCTATGGCCTTGCGAAAATGTCCACTCTGTATAATAAACATCCAATTGTGTACAAACACTGTCAAAAACGTGAAAATAACAACACGCCAATGTGTCAAACTGGTCGGAAATCGCGAAAAGATCTGTACGCTCAAATATTAGCCTACACAGTAGTTAAGAAATATTTCTTAGACTGGGTGGAAATGATTGAACTACAATACTTGGAATCCGGTTAGCATACATTACTTGTTGCGATGTCGGGCAAGCCTTGGGCAAGCTTTTGGGTTGTCAAGAACAACATTTGTGTTAGAGGTATGCATGAAATTTTGATATTAGTAAACCCACCTATTGACAAATATGTTACATCAATTGACCATGAACATAATTTCTGTAGATTAAATACCACATACATATTTATACGGAAATCTTTTACATAAAAATGCCACCAAGATTTCATGGAAAGACAAGCCCATATGCAAATTCAAATGCAGATTTTCTTTATTCCCATATCAAGTTTTATTTGGCACCAGGGGCCGATTGCCCGAAATGTTCTTAGCTATTCTCTTCATGCTAAGACACCTTTACTTCTTGTGCCACACCCACGTAATATAGACATTAGCGTCGATACGACTATGTTAAGAGGGTGGCTTAAGAACTTCAGGCGCCTTAGCATGAAGAGGATAGCTAAGACCATTTCGATCAATCGGCCCCAGAATTCAATCCCTTGTGGAATGCAAAAAAGAGCAAAAATATGGAAATGACCTTCAATTAAATGAAATAAAACAACAAAAAGAAGAAAGTGATGAAGAGAAAGATTCAACCATTTTACAACAAACAAAAACATTGATTTTATTTTACAGTATCCATGTACAGCAATCGTTATTACAATACAGAGACAAAATAATTATTTTCATATATATATAGATCAGGATAAGTCTGAACACGCCTCTCCCCAGTCTCTACACAATAAGAAAAAAGGTGTTTTTTTTCTTAGTTTTTGAGAGTGCGCAATAGCACAACAAATTGAGGACGTTTTATGGTGCAATGTTCAGGCGCACACCCAGGATTTTGATACCCGGGGGGCTGAGCACAAATGTGGCGCCCCCGCCTCTCCCGACTGAGCTGACAAGCAAAAAAAAAAAAGGTCATCGTCTAAAATTTGGCGCCCCTATCAGCAATTTTGCGCCCCTTTCGACGTTTTGGCGCCCCCTTATAAGCACTTTTGGACATCAACNCCCCCACGGTGCGCGCCTGAATGTTAGAACTTTTTATAAAGATACAATATTGCACCTTTGCATAATAAAAAAGAGATTAATGGCAATAGAGGTATATTTCTTTAGAGGTAAAGAGTTTTGAACAAATTTACATAATAATGCAAAGCGCCTTGAACACTCCGCGAATTGGACATGTGCGCTAAACAAATTGCATCAATTAGTATCAGTATTATCACATGGTGGGATGACATGCAGAAAGCCTTAACCAAATAAAAGAAAAACAATATCTATATATATTCGCTACATGTTTTAGTAACTTTGCCTCACACTACAGTAGTGGTACAAATAAGTTGCATCAACCAAAACATAACCTGACAAAAGCTTGGTTAGTTCTAGACAAACAGCCCCCCCCCCCCCAACAAAAAAAAAAAAAATAATAATAATAATAAATAAATAAATAAATTTTAAAAAAATATGTATATATAATAATGATAACAAATAGATTAAGAAAATGGCTCCTTTTATTCAGAGTAGCAAACCATTTTAAGTAATATAGTTTAGGAGGAATTTTCTCAAATATCTAGCTTTCTTTTTTTGAAAATTCAGCATGTTCCATGATCCAATGAGTAAAAATGGACATTCTAACTTTTCAAGAGTCACAATGGTAGAGTTGGCAACTGTTTTTGAATATTGAACTATACATTGTTTATATTTTATTTTTATTTTATTTGTTTATTTTTTATTTATTTATTTTCCACACATGGGCTGGAACATCCTCCTCAGCCATAAGACTGTTCTTCTGAGGGGTCCAGATTCAGTGCCTACTGTCCAAATGAATACATACGATAATCGTCAACATGTTTGAATTCTCTCTTTAGGAAGCAACGAGCAGGTTTTAAAACAAACGACTTGCAGAGAAGCGAATGACATGGGTCTTATCATTGACTAAAAGCTGCTAATTCGCAAAAAAAAAATCACTGTCGAGTTACATTATTGAAATATCCATAAATTTCTTATTTGTCGTCCGATTTGCTGCAAACCCATTTGATCTACTCATCCAATTTTTATGCTTTTNTCTTAAATTTGGCGCCCCTTTCGACGTTTTGGCGCCCCCTTATTAAAGCACTTTTGGACATCAAATTTTGGCGCGCCCATCTAGCTCTGACCCGGGGGCTAGCGCCCCAAAGCCACCCCTCCCGCCTCCCGACGGTGCGCGCCTGAATGTTAGAACTTTTTTTAATAAAGATACAATTATTGCACCTTTGGATTATAAAAAAGGAAGAAATTTACGGCAATAGAGGTATATTTCTTTAGAGGTAAAGAGTCACTCGTGTTTTGAACGAATTTACATAATGATGCAAAGCGCATTGAACACTCCGCAAATTGGACATGTGCGCTAACCAAATTGCATCAATTATTATTATTATTATTATTATTATTATCACATGGTGGGGTGACATACAGAAAGCCTTAACTAAAAAAAAAGAGAAAAATATTTATATATATATATTCGTTATATGTTTTAGTAACTTTGCCTCACACAGTGGCGTTACAAATAAGTCCCAACATACCAAAACGTAACATGACAAAAGCTTGGTTAGTTTTAGACAATCACCCCCCCCCCCCCCCCCAAAAAAAAAAAAATAATAAAATAAAATGAATAAATAAATAAATAAGAAAATAATGAATAAAAATAAATAAATATATAAATAAATAAATAAATAAATACAAATAAATTTAAAAAAAAATAATAAAAAAATAGATAAATAGATTAAGAAAATAGCTCATTTTATTCAGAGTAGCAAAACATTTTTAGCAGTGTAATTTAGCAGGAACTATTTCAAGTATCTAGCTTTCTTTCTTGTAAAATTCAGTATGTTCCATAATTCAGTGAGTAACGATGAATATTCTAACTTTTTCAAGAGTCACAACGGTAGAGTTGGCAACTGTTTTTTAATATTGAACTATACATTGTTTATATTAATTCAGTGTCTACTGTACAAATGAATACATACGATAATCGTTAACATGTTTGAATTCTCTCTGTAGGATGCAACGAGCAGGTTTTAAAACAAACGACTTGCAGAGAATTGAATGACATAGGTCTTATCATTGGCCAGAAGATGCCAATTCGCAAAAAAAAAAATCACTGTCGAGTTACATTGAAATATCCATAACTTTCTTATTTGTCGTCCGATTTTCTTCAAACCCATTTGATCTACTCATCCAATTTTTATGCTTTTCATAAATGCATTTTCCTCGGGGGCAGACCAAATATCTCAGATAGCATCCATTAATTTTGTAAGAGAGGTGTACTGATCTCCTGTGGTGCACGAATGAGTTCTCTCCTTCAACTTTTGAACCCACTGGAAAGCCTAAACATTGGCCCGAATATCCGCAAATGAGTATAAACTTATTCCAAAACATTTAGCACGAATAGCTAATATCAGAATGTTTTGACAGTCAGTCATGCTGATCATATTACTAAGCGAAACGATATCCGATAACTCAATCTAACAAGCGCTCACCCGGGCTCTCGCGGAGATAGGACGAAAGTTCATGATCTATTTTATTCTCTTCTTCTGATTGGTCAACGCTGGGTGATGACGATGATGACGTAGTGATTGTCGAACCAATAAGATCAGTGCCGACGACATCGCGTACATGTTTGCGCATGCGTCCTGGACAACCGTCCTCGTTACAGAAGTGATGACGTAATTCTTCCATCCTCTCAGAAGGGCCTGTCTGTCGCTTCCACTTTGTTCTGAGGAGGAAAATGAAAATTAAATGAGAACGATTAGATGGTAAAGTACGAGATGGTAATGATACTGTGGGGAAGGGAAGAAAATGAGGAAGAGGAATGAAGATATTAACCAAAATGATCAAAGGGTGGAACCTGTGGTTGGCTGGGGAGAGAAGAGGAAAAGGAGGTGTAAGAGACTGGGGGTGGTACAAAAAGTAAATGAAATGGAAAAACGATCGAAAATATTGAAGAAGTCGGTAATTAGAAAAAAAAGCATTTTCTAATGTTCCACACTAATGGGCAGTGAGTGTTTTAAATACCTATTCATACTTTGTGATCAATTTTACGATATATAAATGTTTCTTTATCAATTTTGAATAACAATTATATAATTCTTTCCTTTAATTCTTCAAAATCAATTTAATAAAGTAGTGGATCTATTCAAGGGTCGATTAAAACAATAAAAAACGCGATCATTTAAAACAATTTTGTTCGAAGCATTTGTCACGAGACCCATGATACGTCAAAGTAAACTTCCCCGAGAATGAATATAACTTTTGACCATCATCGTAAGACAAACGAGCAGCTGTTTTGTGTAACGTTCGACGCTATTTCAATCAGTCAAGTTGAGAGAGCTATAAACGTCCAAGGTTAATCTCTCAACTCGTTAATGTTTAGAGAAAGGGGAGGGGGTGGGAGAGGGGAGGGACAGGCAGACAAACAGGGGGAGATTGAAAGGGAGGAGAGAAATGATGAAGGGAGACGGATGGAAAATGTAGGCCTATTTAACATCTATTGTTAATCTTTCAACTGGCTTAAGTTGAAGGAAGGGCTGGGTGGAGGAGATGGGGAGAGCGAGAGAGGGAGGAAGAGAGCGAGCGTAAGAGAGATGGAGATAGAGGGGGAATAGGGAGAGAGAGAGTTGGGGCAGACACGGAGAAATATTAGAAGGAATGGATATAAAGAAATGAGATGGAGATCGAGTTCTTTTTTATGAGAGGTCTTCATATAATAGCTTCACATGCGTCTGATACCTCCATGGAGGTACCTTTTAGCACCCCTGGGGTTAATTGCACAAAATGGTCTTAGCTTTCCTTTTATTGCTAAGACGCGTGCCACCATCTTAACACAGACACAAACGTGGATACGTCTATGTTCAAAGGATGGCAAGAAGTTTAGGCGTCTTGACCCTAATCCCATTTGGGGGGGGGGGGGCTTTTAAAGCCCCCCCCCTCGACAATTTTCGCGATAAATCTGAAACGCGAGAAGCTCACGCCATAATTTTTTCTCGTGCAACTTTTGACACCAAATTCATGATGACCAGGAATACGGTACCGACGCTACGCGCATTTGAAAAATATTCGTCGAGCCGAATATGAGTCCAAAACGTGATTTCATATACAAAGTCAATGCAAATCGTGTTTTTAGTCAATATTCATAAATCCTTGTCTATTTTGCATATTAATGCATGAACTGAATTTAAAATTAATTTTCTATGCCTCTAATAATGTCACCAACAATTCCCATCGAAAAAACAATAG
>BQKZ01007902.1:11857-29420 GCA_036244855.1 Temnopleurus reevesii | reverse complement strand
CATTACATACAGATCCTGCAGAAGACAGTATTCTGCCATTCCACATCTAAATTTTGTAATAAATCTCTACGAGGATTCAAGAATCTTCTCCCACATACACCAAAATCTGATATTCTTTTACATTAAAATGAAATAGATAGTAGTCTCAACGGGTAGAATTCCAGAAAATCTGAAAGCCAGTCGAGATTCTGCCAATCTTAGGTATGATTTTAAAATAAATATGGAAAGACAGTTGACAAATTGGAAAAGGGAAGGTGATCCGCCCTAAAAGTAGGACAGATATTCCTTGGTGCCGCAGATATTATTTCAAGATGGACGGGGAAAGGCAGCGGATTTGTCGAAACAAAACAAAAAACGAGAAAATTACCATTTTGGTTCAAAGATGCAAATAATTATGGAAATGAGATTCAGGTATACATTTACACTATATTTGCTTGTACCTTGTACAATTTGTTTTCAGTTATACAGTGTGAATGTTTGGAAAGCAAGAAGAATTCTTCAGCTCTCATTTTATGTACCAATTATTTTTTGTAGAACTGAAGCGAATAACAAAAAATCAGAAATTATAAATATTTGAACATTTATAAGATTTGATGACTACATTTAGCAACCCTTTCAAAATGGTAAATTAACATTTCAAATTACGCTAGATAAAACCAGAAGTTTTAAGAGTGAATTCCTGCCAAAAATAAATATTGTAGGCATATCAAAGCATGTCTAAATTTTGAAGGAAAAAAAATCCTGATGAAATATTTGAAAAAAAATGTGTGATGAATTCATGCCATTGATAGGTTTGGAAGCTTTTACATGTAGTCTCTTTTTTGTATACAAAAACCAAATTTCAGTCAATTTACAGATATCCCATACATATATTTCCTGTTTTCCCTCAAATGATGTCGCCAATTTTACCCTGAAGACAGTCGCACAGACTGCATTTATTGATATTCAAATATTAGGAATATAATGCCAAATTTGTAGCTTTAAAAGCTTGAGAAAACCGCATTCAATCACAACAAACTTGAGGTTTGATTTTACCGAAAAGCGCCTTTACTCCCAAAACCACTAATAGAAAATAGTATAAATGCAAATCATTTAAAGATATATTCTGGTATTTGTGAAAAAAATAAAATGAATGTTCACAGAATCGCACAAAATGTGAGAAGAATGTTCAGAACTATGAATAAATAATATGTGCCAAAGTGTTTTGCAAGAAAATGTATAATGGCAGAGAAATGTGCAAATAAAGGGTCAAAATTGGGCCATGTCAGGCCGACAGATTTTATACCAGTCCCACGCGCTGCTTCCTGTGTTTGCTGCAGTGGACAGAGCACGTGGAGAATGACATAATTTCGCTTTTAACCGGTTTGAGGTTATCATATTAGTTTTCCCTTGTCTACACACAAGTCACGTTGTGCTTTGTTTGTAACATAAGATTGTTTTAATCATTCATTTTTCCAAATTGAAGTTCTTTGCAAGTACTCGATATTCGCTTTAATGACATGATGGGGACAAAATATACCTTGAAAGCTCTATTATTCCTTTATGAACCAACAATATGAAAATTGTTAAAATGCTGAATGTATACTACTAGATTTAATTGTATTATGGCATGTTTGAGGTTGTAAACCCAAGTTTGAATGAAATCAGTGGTGCAAAAATGCAATCAATGTACGAAATGATTTCTTGTGTGATGATAACTTGCTTGAGGTCGAGTTGTTCAAACGTGGGCCGATTCTGTTCATTTTCAGATTATCAAACTTTTTGGTTATTTTAGGTCAAATTGAAACCATCACAAGTGCACCTAATCACTTGTTTGGCGACATGAGTCTAATTCAGCACAAACCTTAGGTAAATTATCTTACTTAGTCAAACTAACTTTTTAAAAAAATCTCACAATTCTATTATTTGGTCTCATAGTTTTCATACTCTTAAAAATGTAAAGAAAATGTATGTTTTTATACACTTACTCTTTTTCGAGTGATGCAAGTGTATGTGATCACTCAGAATTACAATTGATGTATCAGTGATCATGCAACAAAAATAACTCAACATACATGTACTGTCATGACTAAATAATTTTTTCCAAATTTACTTTGGTTCATCTCTTTTTAGAGTGAACATTGGTGATCAATGTTATTTTTTAAAGAACAGGCATAATATAAGGGAATGTTTCTGCATTATCTTGTAGTCATTTTCATGCTATTCTTTGAAAATATCATGGCAAGTACAGACGGCCGCAGTGGGTGTTTTATTTTTCTACATTTATCAGAGCTGCAGCGGAATAAACAAATGTCTGCTATTCCTCAGTGCTCCAATTCATCAAATAGATGTTAACATCAAACAATAACAGACAACCTATCAGTATTCTATAAATATCACTCCGTCTCTGTCTATATCTATCTTTGAGTCAAGACTTGTAGAGAATTAAATGTATCCAAATGTTAGCGTATCTACTCTGTAAATTCCAAATTGTTATGTGTAACTGTCAACTTCTGTAAGAACATTTGTTCTAATTTCTAATAAGTGATAACAATACTTCAATTTATATATGTAGCACCATTTCCAGAGGATACAAATTTTCAACTAACTGCTAGTGCTAGGCTTACAATGGTTTAAATGTAGGCTATATTATCCAACCCAGGACAAAAGCAGACAGTATCACGCTTTTTTATAAAAAGTTTGTAACAATTTGTATCAAATCAAAAGCAAAATGTTACAACATAATCACTTTTGAAAGCTTCCACCATGCAGGTCAATAAAGCATCACAGTCTGGCGCATGGTTCTGAATTATTTCTGACAGAACTAGGATCTAGGAGCAACTCTTTATCAAAGTTATTTTTCCATCTTATAATTTGTCCAGTGCAATAAGGTCATCAGTACAAGAATCAATAACAACAGTCTGACTGCACACAAAAGAGATAAAAAAAAGTTGAATCGAAACTTTGAGAATGTTGCACGTTACCGCCGAATTCCTCACTAATTTGACACATAAACCTCGGTCGCCATTTCATGGGAACATCGAGGTCAAAGGTCACTGCCAATCATGTTGCGGATAGTGTTCATGAATGAAATCTTGGCCTAATAATTTCATTTCAAATTTCGGTGGGAACATTATTGTGATACTAAACAGGTGGAGGTATATGTTGAATATTTTCGATCATTTATCATTCAGATTTTGAAATCCTCGTACAAAGATTTTGATCACAGTGCTCCCTTCTTGAAGAATAAAGTTTCATCAAACTTTTGGCAGATTTTAGAAATCAAATTCAGTCTGATGAATGATCTCAATTCATTTCTAAAACTTGAATATCAAATACAAACTGATTGTTTTCCTGCAATCCTTAGATGTACAATACAGATTATTGGTAAATGGATTGCAGAAACAAAACTTTGAAACAAAAAAATCACAACCAGACAAGATAGGGGAAAATACAAATTGTTGAGGATATTACACACCATAAAAAGTGAATTACTTCCAGGACACTAAAGATCTAGCCTACACTGTAAAGGTGCAGCTGAAAACTTACCAATAGTCAATGAAATATCACATACACGTAAAATGTCAATATTATCAGTATTTCGCACAAGCCTCCGAAAATTTCCCCTATTCTGAAGGAATCTTTTCAAACTTTATACAAAAAATGTTCCTCCATAAAGCAAAATCGTTTGAAAGTTTTTACAAATTCTCGCAAGGAGTGTATCTTCATCTTTTCAAACTTTACATAATAAATGTGCCTCCATAAAGCAAAATCGTTTGAAAGTTGTTACAAATTCTCGCAAGATGTGTATCTTCTTTTCAAACTTTATGCAACAAATGTTCCTCCATAAAGCAAAATTGTTTGAAAGTTTTTACAAATCCTCGCAAGGTGTGTATCTTCTTTTCAAACTTTATACAACAAATGTTCCTCCATAAAGCAAAATTGTTTGAAAGTTTTTACAAATCCTCGCAAGGTGTGTATAGATTCATCTTTTCAAACTTCATACAATAAATGTGTCACAATAAATGTGCCTCTATGTAGCAAAATTGTTTGAAAGTTTTTACAAATCCTCGCAAGGTGTGTATCTTCATTGACTTTATACAATAAATGTGCCTCCATAAAGCAAAATCGTTTGAAAAGTTTTTACAAATTCACGCAAGATGTGTATCTTCTTTTTAAACTTTATACAACAAATGTTCCTCCATATAGCAAAATCGCTTGAAAGTTGTTACGAATCCTTGCAAAGTGTGTATCTTCATCGACTTTATACAATAAATGTGCCTCCATAGAGCAAAATCTTTTGAAATATTTTACAAATTCTCGCATTAAGGTGTGTATCTTTATCTTTTCAAACTTAATACAACAAATGTTCCTCCATAAAGTAAAATTGTTTGAAAGTTTTTACAAATCCTCGCAAGGTGTGTATCTTCATTGACTTTATACAATAAATGTGCCTCCATAAAGCAAAATCGTTTGAAAAGTTTTTACAAATTCACGCAAGATGTGTATCTTCTTTTTAAACTTTATACAACAAATGTTCCTCCATATAGCAAAATCGCTTGAAAGTTGTTACGAATCCTTGCAAAGTGTGTATCTTCATCGACTTTATACAATAAATGTGCCTCCATAGAGCAAAATCTTTTGAAATATTTTACAAATTCTCGCATTAAGGTGTGTATCTTTATCTTTTCAAACTTAATACAACAAATGTTCCTCCATAAAGTAAAATTGTTTGAAAGTTTTTACAAATCCTCGCAAGGTGTGTATCTTCATTGACTTTATACAATAAATGTGCCTCCATAAAGCAAAATCGTTTGAAAAGTTTTTACAAATTCACGCAAGATGTGTATCTTCTTTTTAAACTTTATACAACAAATGTTCCTCCATATAGCAAAATCGCTTGAAAGTTGTTACGAATCCTTGCAAAGTGTGTATCTTCATCGACTTTATACAATAAATGTGCCTCCATAGAGCAAAATCTTTTGAAATATTTTACAAATTCTCGCATTAAGGTGTGTATCTTTATCTTTTCAAACTTAATACAACAAATGTTCCTCCATAAAGTAAAATTGTTTGAAAGTTTTTACAAATCCTCGCAAGGTGTGTATCTTCATTGACTTTATACAATAAATGTGCCTCCATAAAGCAAAATCGTTTGAAAAGTTTTTACAAATTCACGCAAGATGTGTATCTTCTTTTTAAACTTTATACAACAAATGTTCCTCCATATAGCAAAATCGCTTGAAAGTTGTTACGAATCCTTGCAAAGTGTGTATCTTCATCGACTTTATACAATAAATGTGCCTCCATAGAGCAAAATCTTTTGAAATATTTTACAAATTCTCGCATTAAGGTGTGTATCTTTATCTTTTCAAACTTAATACAACAAATGTTCCTCCATAAAGTAAAATTGTTTGAAAGTTTTTACAAATTCTCGCAAGGTGTGTATCTTCATCTTTTCAAACTTTATACAACAAATGTGCCTCCATAAAGCAAACTCGTTTGAAAGTTTTTACATAGTCTCGCAAGGTGTGTATCTTCATCTTTTCAAACTTTATACAAAAAATGTTCCTCCAATAGCAAAATTGTTTGAAAGTTGTTAAGAATTCTCGCAAGGTGTGTTTCTTCATCTTTTCAAACTTCACACAATAAATGTGTCACAATAAATGTGCCTCCATAAAGCAACATCTTTTGAAAGTTTTAACAAATTCTTGCAAGGTGTGTACATTGTATCTCCATCGACTTTAGACAATAAATGTGCCTCCATAAAGCAAAACCTTTTGAAATATTTTACAAATTCTTGCACGGTGTGTACAGTGTATCTAAATCAGACCACAGACCTAGTCTATCTCTCCACTTCGTTTGAAGGATAAAATTTAAAGGGGTGTAAATCCTCTTTTTCATCCACTAGTCACAGACTATACCTCCAGAATTGGTTTAAGAGGATTAAATCTTAATCCGTCTCACCCAATAAATCTTGGTGATAATCTGTGAAATCTTGGTGATAATCTGTCTAATCTTGAGTCCTTGGAGCCAATGATAGCCCATTCAGAGCCCATCTTTGGCGCAAATATTCATACATGAATGAAACACTGTTAAAACCCCAAAACAACAATAACAATCTTTTGCAAAGCAATGTAGCAATAAAAAGTGTCTTTCCTCAGCATTACCAGTTTACAAACATACTACGTTCACTGATGGATAGATCAGTTTTGGGAGAGAAGGCACTTGAGATAATGTATTCAACTCCTCTGTGAGCAGCAGGGCAATTCCACGGTAACGGAATTACAAATCAGAGATTTTGGGCTCTTATTTTATTCCTTTGTGCTGTAGTTGTCAGTTTGAATACTTTTATATGGCGCAGAGGTACTATTGCTATTATCTGAAACACAAAATCTGTCAGATTTCTTTTTTGTTTGGAGACCAGCGAGGTATTGTGATTCGGTAACGGAATTTCCAGAGAGTAATTCCGTTACCGACTCACAATACCTCGCTGGTCTCCAAACAAAAAAGAAATCTGACAGATTTTGTGTTTCAGATAATAGCAATAGTACCTCTGCGCCATATAAAAGTATTCAAACTGACAACTACAGCACAAAGGAATAAAATAAGAGCCCAAAATCTCTGATTTGTAATTCCGTTACCGTGGAATTGCCCTGCTGCTCACAGAGGAGTTGAATACATTATCTCAAGTGCCTTCTCTCCCAAAACTGATCTATCCATCAGTGAACGTAGTATGTTTGTAAACTGGTAATGCTGAGGAAAGACACTTTTTATTGCTACATTGCTTTGCAAAAGATTGTTATTGTTGTTTTGGGGTTTTAACAGTGTTTCATTCATGTATGAATATTTGCGCCAAAGATGGGCTCTGAATGGGCTATCATTGGCTCCAAGGACTCAAGATTAGACAGATTATCACCAAGATTTCACAGATTATCACCAAGATTTATTGGGTGAGACGGATTAAGATTTAATCCTCTTAAACCAATTCTGGAGGTATAGTCTGTGACTAGTGGATGAAAAAGAGGATTTACACCCCTTTAAATTTTATCCTTCAAACGAAGTGGAGAGATAGACTAGGTCTGTGGTCTGATTTAGATACACTGTACACACCGTGCAAGAATTTGTAAAATATTTCAAAAGGTTTTGCTTTATGGAGGCACATTTATTGTCTAAAGTCGATGGAGATACAATGTACACACCTTGCAAGAATTTGTTAAAACTTTCAAAAGATGTTGCTTTATGGAGGCACATTTATTGTGACACATTTATTGTGTGAAGTTTGAAAAGATGAAGAAACACACCTTGCGAGAATTCTTAACAACTTTCAAACAATTTTGCTATTGGAGGAACATTTTTTGTATAAAGTTTGAAAAGATGAAGATACACACCTTGCGAGACTATGTAAAAACTTTCAAACGAGTTTGCTTTATGGAGGCACATTTGTTGTATAAAGTTTGAAAAGATGAAGATACACACCTTGCGAGAATTTGTAAAAACTTTCAAACAATTTTACTTTATGGAGGAACATTTGTTGTATTAAGTTTGAAAAGATAAAGATACACACCTTAATGCGAGAATTTGTAAAATATTTCAAAAGATTTTGCTCTATGGAGGCACATTTATTGTATAAAGTCGATGAAGATACACACTTTGCAAGGATTCGTAACAACTTTCAAGCGATTTTGCTATATGGAGGAACATTTGTTGTATAAAGTTTAAAAAGAAGATACACATCTTGCGTGAATTTGTAAAAACTTTTCAAACGATTTTGCTTTATGGAGGCACATTTATTGTATAAAGTCAATGAAGATACACACCTTGCGAGGATTTGTAAAAACTTTCAAACAATTTTACTTTATGGAGGAACATTTGTTGTATTAAGTTTGAAAAGATAAAGATACACACCTTAATGCGAGAATTTGTAAAATATTTCAAAAGATTTTGCTCTATGGAGGCACATTTATTGTATAAAGTCGATGAAGATACACACTTTGCAAGGATTCGTAACAACTTTCAAGCGATTTTGCTATATGGAGGAACATTTGTTGTATAAAGTTTAAAAAGAAGATACACATCTTGCGTGAATTTGTAAAAACTTTTCAAACGATTTTGCTTTATGGAGGCACATTTATTGTATAAAGTCAATGAAGATACACACCTTGCGAGGATTTGTAAAAACTTTCAAACAATTTTACTTTATGGAGGAACATTTGTTGTATTAAGTTTGAAAAGATAAAGATACACACCTTAATGCGAGAATTTGTAAAATATTTCAAAAGATTTTGCTCTATGGAGGCACATTTATTGTATAAAGTCGATGAAGATACACACTTTGCAAGGATTCGTAACAACTTTCAAGCGATTTTGCTATATGGAGGAACATTTGTTGTATAAAGTTTAAAAAGAAGATACACATCTTGCGTGAATTTGTAAAAACTTTTCAAACGATTTTGCTTTATGGAGGCACATTTATTGTATAAAGTCAATGAAGATACACACCTTGCGAGGATTTGTAAAAACTTTCAAACAATTTTACTTTATGGAGGAACATTTGTTGTATTAAGTTTGAAAAGATAAAGATACACACCTTAATGCGAGAATTTGTAAAATATTTCAAAAGATTTTGCTCTATGGAGGCACATTTATTGTATAAAGTCGATGAAGATACACACTTTGCAAGGATTCGTAACAACTTTCAAGCGATTTTGCTATATGGAGGAACATTTGTTGTATAAAGTTTAAAAAGAAGATACACATCTTGCGTGAATTTGTAAAAACTTTTCAAACGATTTTGCTTTATGGAGGCACATTTATTGTATAAAGTCAATGAAGATACACACCTTGCGAGGATTTGTAAAAACTTTCAAACAATTTTACTTTATGGAGGAACATTTGTTGTATTAAGTTTGAAAAGATAAAGATACACACCTTAATGCGAGAATTTGTAAAATATTTCAAAAGATTTTGCTCTATGGAGGCACATTTATTGTATAAAGTCGATGAAGATACACACTTTGCAAGGATTCGTAACAACTTTCAAGCGATTTTGCTATATGGAGGAACATTTGTTGTATAAAGTTTAAAAAGAAGATACACATCTTGCGTGAATTTGTAAAAACTTTTCAAACGATTTTGCTTTATGGAGGCACATTTATTGTATAAAGTCAATGAAGATACACACCTTGCGAGGATTTGTAAAAACTTTCAAACAATTTTACTTTATGGAGGAACATTTGTTGTATTAAGTTTGAAAAGATAAAGATACACACCTTAATGCGAGAATTTGTAAAATATTTCAAAAGATTTTGCTCTATGGAGGCACATTTATTGTATAAAGTCGATGAAGATACACACTTTGCAAGGATTCGTAACAACTTTCAAGCGATTTTGCTATATGGAGGAACATTTGTTGTATAAAGTTTAAAAAGAAGATACACATCTTGCGTGAATTTGTAAAAACTTTTCAAACGATTTTGCTTTATGGAGGCACATTTATTGTATAAAGTCAATGAAGATACACACCTTGCGAGGATTTGTAAAAACTTTCAAACAATTTTACTTTATGGAGGAACATTTGTTGTATTAAGTTTGAAAAGATAAAGATACACACCTTAATGCGAGAATTTGTAAAATATTTCAAAAGATTTTGCTCTATGGAGGCACATTTATTGTATAAAGTCGATGAAGATACACACTTTGCAAGGATTCGTAACAACTTTCAAGCGATTTTGCTATATGGAGGAACATTTGTTGTATAAAGTTTAAAAAGAAGATACACATCTTGCGTGAATTTGTAAAAACTTTTCAAACGATTTTGCTTTATGGAGGCACATTTATTGTATAAAGTCAATGAAGATACACACCTTGCGAGGATTTGTAAAAACTTTCAAACAATTTTACTTTATGGAGGAACATTTGTTGTATTAAGTTTGAAAAGATAAAGATACACACCTTAATGCGAGAATTTGTAAAATATTTCAAAAGATTTTGCTCTATGGAGGCACATTTATTGTATAAAGTCGATGAAGATACACACTTTGCAAGGATTCGTAACAACTTTCAAGCGATTTTGCTATATGGAGGAACATTTGTTGTATAAAGTTTAAAAAGAAGATACACATCTTGCGTGAATTTGTAAAAACTTTTCAAACGATTTTGCTTTATGGAGGCACATTTATTGTATAAAGTCAATGAAGATACACACCTTGCGAGGATTTGTAAAAACTTTCAAACAATTTTACTTTATGGAGGAACATTTGTTGTATTAAGTTTGAAAAGATAAAGATACACACCTTAATGCGAGAATTTGTAAAATATTTCAAAAGATTTTGCTCTATGGAGGCACATTTATTGTATAAAGTCGATGAAGATACACACTTTGCAAGGATTCGTAACAACTTTCAAGCGATTTTGCTATATGGAGGAACATTTGTTGTATAAAGTTTAAAAAGAAGATACACATCTTGCGTGAATTTGTAAAAACTTTTCAAACGATTTTGCTTTATGGAGGCACATTTATTGTATAAAGTCAATGAAGATACACACCTTGCGAGGATTTGTAAAAACTTTCAAACAATTTTACTTTATGGAGGAACATTTGTTGTATTAAGTTTGAAAAGATAAAGATACACACCTTAATGCGAGAATTTGTAAAATATTTCAAAAGATTTTGCTCTATGGAGGCACATTTATTGTATAAAGTCGATGAAGATACACACTTTGCAAGGATTCGTAACAACTTTCAAGCGATTTTGCTATATGGAGGAACATTTGTTGTATAAAGTTTAAAAAGAAGATACACATCTTGCGTGAATTTGTAAAAACTTTTCAAACGATTTTGCTTTATGGAGGCACATTTATTGTATAAAGTCAATGAAGATACACACCTTGCGAGGATTTGTAAAAACTTTCAAACAATTTTACTTTATGGAGGAACATTTGTTGTATTAAGTTTGAAAAGATAAAGATACACACCTTAATGCGAGAATTTGTAAAATATTTCAAAAGATTTTGCTCTATGGAGGCACATTTATTGTATAAAGTCGATGAAGATACACACTTTGCAAGGATTCGTAACAACTTTCAAGCGATTTTGCTATATGGAGGAACATTTGTTGTATAAAGTTTAAAAAGAAGATACACATCTTGCGTGAATTTGTAAAAACTTTTCAAACGATTTTGCTTTATGGAGGCACATTTATTGTATAAAGTCAATGAAGATACACACCTTGCGAGGATTTGTAAAAACTTTCAAACAATTTTACTTTATGGAGGAACATTTGTTGTATTAAGTTTGAAAAGATAAAGATACACACCTTAATGCGAGAATTTGTAAAATATTTCAAAAGATTTTGCTCTATGGAGGCACATTTATTGTATAAAGTCGATGAAGATACACACTTTGCAAGGATTCGTAACAACTTTCAAGCGATTTTGCTATATGGAGGAACATTTGTTGTATAAAGTTTAAAAAGAAGATACACATCTTGCGTGAATTTGTAAAAACTTTTCAAACGATTTTGCTTTATGGAGGCACATTTATTGTATAAAGTCAATGAAGATACACACCTTGCGAGGATTTGTAAAAACTTTCAAACAATTTTACTTTATGGAGGAACATTTGTTGTATTAAGTTTGAAAAGATAAAGATACACACCTTAATGCGAGAATTTGTAAAATATTTCAAAAGATTTTGCTCTATGGAGGCACATTTATTGTATAAAGTCGATGAAGATACACACTTTGCAAGGATTCGTAACAACTTTCAAGCGATTTTGCTATATGGAGGAACATTTGTTGTATAAAGTTTAAAAAGAAGATACACATCTTGCGTGAATTTGTAAAAACTTTTCAAACGATTTTGCTTTATGGAGGCACATTTATTGTATAAAGTCAATGAAGATACACACCTTGCGAGGATTTGTAAAAACTTTCAAACAATTTTACTTTATGGAGGAACATTTGTTGTATTAAGTTTGAAAAGATAAAGATACACACCTTAATGCGAGAATTTGTAAAATATTTCAAAAGATTTTGCTCTATGGAGGCACATTTATTGTATAAAGTCGATGAAGATACACACTTTGCAAGGATTCGTAACAACTTTCAAGCGATTTTGCTATATGGAGGAACATTTGTTGTATAAAGTTTAAAAAGAAGATACACATCTTGCGTGAATTTGTAAAAACTTTTCAAACGATTTTGCTTTATGGAGGCACATTTATTGTATAAAGTCAATGAAGATACACACCTTGCGAGGATTTGTAAAAACTTTCAAACAATTTTACTTTATGGAGGAACATTTGTTGTATTAAGTTTGAAAAGATAAAGATACACACCTTAATGCGAGAATTTGTAAAATATTTCAAAAGATTTTGCTCTATGGAGGCACATTTATTGTATAAAGTCGATGAAGATACACACTTTGCAAGGATTCGTAACAACTTTCAAGCGATTTTGCTATATGGAGGAACATTTGTTGTATAAAGTTTAAAAAGAAGATACACATCTTGCGTGAATTTGTAAAAACTTTTCAAACGATTTTGCTTTATGGAGGCACATTTATTGTATAAAGTCAATGAAGATACACACCTTGCGAGGATTTGTAAAAACTTTCAAACAATTTTACTTTATGGAGGAACATTTGTTGTATTAAGTTTGAAAAGATAAAGATACACACCTTAATGCGAGAATTTGTAAAATATTTCAAAAGATTTTGCTCTATGGAGGCACATTTATTGTATAAAGTCGATGAAGATACACACTTTGCAAGGATTCGTAACAACTTTCAAGCGATTTTGCTATATGGAGGAACATTTGTTGTATAAAGTTTAAAAAGAAGATACACATCTTGCGTGAATTTGTAAAAACTTTTCAAACGATTTTGCTTTATGGAGGCACATTTATTGTATAAAGTCAATGAAGATACACACCTTGCGAGGATTTGTAAAAACTTTCAAACAATTTTACTTTATGGAGGAACATTTGTTGTATTAAGTTTGAAAAGATAAAGATACACACCTTAATGCGAGAATTTGTAAAATATTTCAAAAGATTTTGCTCTATGGAGGCACATTTATTGTATAAAGTCGATGAAGATACACACTTTGCAAGGATTCGTAACAACTTTCAAGCGATTTTGCTATATGGAGGAACATTTGTTGTATAAAGTTTAAAAAGAAGATACACATCTTGCGTGAATTTGTAAAAACTTTTCAAACGATTTTGCTTTATGGAGGCACATTTATTGTATAAAGTCAATGAAGATACACACCTTGCGAGGATTTGTAAAAACTTTCAAACAATTTTACTTTATGGAGGAACATTTGTTGTATTAAGTTTGAAAAGATAAAGATACACACCTTAATGCGAGAATTTGTAAAATATTTCAAAAGATTTTGCTCTATGGAGGCACATTTATTGTATAAAGTCGATGAAGATACACACTTTGCAAGGATTCGTAACAACTTTCAAGCGATTTTGCTATATGGAGGAACATTTGTTGTATAAAGTTTAAAAAGAAGATACACATCTTGCGTGAATTTGTAAAAACTTTTCAAACGATTTTGCTTTATGGAGGCACATTTATTGTATAAAGTCAATGAAGATACACACCTTGCGAGGATTTGTAAAAACTTTCAAACAATTTTACTTTATGGAGGAACATTTGTTGTATTAAGTTTGAAAAGATAAAGATACACACCTTAATGCGAGAATTTGTAAAATATTTCAAAAGATTTTGCTCTATGGAGGCACATTTATTGTATAAAGTCGATGAAGATACACACTTTGCAAGGATTCGTAACAACTTTCAAGCGATTTTGCTATATGGAGGAACATTTGTTGTATAAAGTTTAAAAAGAAGATACACATCTTGCGTGAATTTGTAAAAACTTTTCAAACGATTTTGCTTTATGGAGGCACATTTATTGTATAAAGTCAATGAAGATACACACCTTGCGAGGATTTGTAAAAACTTTCAAACAATTTTACTTTATGGAGGAACATTTGTTGTATTAAGTTTGAAAAGATAAAGATACACACCTTAATGCGAGAATTTGTAAAATATTTCAAAAGATTTTGCTCTATGGAGGCACATTTATTGTATAAAGTCGATGAAGATACACACTTTGCAAGGATTCGTAACAACTTTCAAGCGATTTTGCTATATGGAGGAACATTTGTTGTATAAAGTTTAAAAAGAAGATACACATCTTGCGTGAATTTGTAAAAACTTTTCAAACGATTTTGCTTTATGGAGGCACATTTATTGTATAAAGTCAATGAAGATACACACCTTGCGAGGATTTGTAAAAACTTTCAAACAATTTTACTTTATGGAGGAACATTTGTTGTATTAAGTTTGANCAGAGATTTTCCACTCAGTCTGCGCAGAGTCACAGCAGAGCGACTGAATGCACTGTACATGAATGACCTCACGCAAAAATGCATATCAGGATTTTCAACCCACTCACACACATGGAGATGGAGTACGGTAGCCCTGGCCAATCAGAGTGTAGTATTAGCCAGAGATCAACTTATACTATGAATATGCATGAAGCATTGTCCAATGGGAGTGAGGCAATGGGCCAGTCACTGATGGACTGATCCATTAGCTTTAATTACAGGGGAGGGATGACTTCTTATCAAAAAGTGAGGTACATGTATATGCACCAAAGTCAATGTATGCAGTCATATCAAACTACAGGAGGACATTGCAAATGTACTCAAGGCTTTCAGTATGTATGAAGAAAAACATTATTTTATGAAACAATTTGTTTCTGGATAAGTGTTCCCTCTACAAACAAATTACTTTTTCAGCAAGTTGCTTGTAGGCCTCCATCCATCCACCCCCCCCCCAAAAAAAAATAATAATCCAGCCTCCAAGACTACTCGGCACTATGAAGATAATAAAGTTAATGGAAAGAAGTATCAATATCAGTGACAGTTTGATACAATTAAAATTTACTTGATTGAAATCAAAATGCTGTAAAATCATTCACGAATATCATCATGTTAGCATTAACTCTGTTCTGTTGTTACGGTATTCACATTTTAATCTTGATCTCTCGCATTTCGCAATGGTTGGCATCTCTGCCAATAGGCGGGTTTACTTAATATATGCAAAATTTATACATAACCTTAACACAAAGGTTGTTCTTAAGGCCGTATCTCACCACCGGAGACGTCGCCGCGACGTCTCCAACTTATCAGTCGCGGCAGTCGCGGAGACGTCTCCAACAAAAAAATGGCTTGCGCTCTCACCAAGGAGACGTCTCTGCGACTTCTCCAGACAAGGTGACAAGCACTTTGTTCGGCAGTCGCGGGGATGTTGCTGCACCTGACTTGGACCAGGAGGGATGTCAGCACGCGTTCAGTCACGTGGTTTCTAAAGTGGGTCAAACAGCGTCAAGTAGAGTCGCGGAGACGTCTCCGCGACGTCTCCGCAACGTCTCATCAGTCTTTCTGGTCTCCAGCAGGTCTCCGCGACGTCTCGGAGACGTCTCGGAGACGTCTCGGAGACGTCGCGGAGACGTCTCAGCAGTCGCGGATATAATTAGTCTCCGCGACGTCGCCGCAACTGATGGAGACGTCTCGGAGACGTCGCGGAGACGTCTCGGAGACTGGAAAAAGTCTCAAAAAAAATCGAACATGTTTAAACTTCTTGCGACTCTTTGGAGACTCCGTAATTTTCAGGAGACATCTCGGAGACGTCGCGTAGACGTCTCTGCAACTAGCAAAATCTGGAGTCGCGAACTAGTCGCGAACTAGTTTCAAGCCCGGTGAGATACCCCATTTACCAACCCTAAAGCTTGCCCGAGGCTTGCCCGACATAGCAATAAGTAATGTATGCAAACTGGATTCCAAATATTTTAGACTTATCATTATCAAATGGTTTAAGGAATATCATGCAACTACGTTCGGTAGCAAGAAACGCACATGAATTTGAATATATAAGTAAGCCCGCCTATTACAAGAAAACATGTTGGACAATACTTTTACACTGTTACAACTTTCAAATTTGCACACATATCTTCCTCCTCTGTGCTTGAATCAAATCTTCTAAATAAGAAGAGCTTCTGTCCCTGTTGAATTAATTGATTGGAATGAAATACGTCACAAAGAAATACCACTCAAATCTCTGCTTTCAATACCTTACAGTTATCTTCCAGAATGGGGATTAAATCACAGTTAATCCTCACAGGGGTGTAGTTGAAAATAGAGGGGTCTGATTTAATCCCTCAAAGGGGCGTCAATCACAGAAGAAGGGGATTATCTTCCAAAGAACCACTGATTAGTCTGCAACGATAGACCCCAATGTCATACTTCATAACAAAATTGGTTTTCGTTGACAGAAGGCTGGCCCAGCAATACTCTGATTGCGTCGATGTAGCCTATGGAAGATTCAATAAATGTGTTTCTGTAGTCTCTAACTGCAGACTCTGTATAATGCACTGTGCAAAGTGCAAAATCAAAACAAATAGTCTGTGCAAAGAGACTAATCTATTCATTGATGCAGAAGAAGAAAGATGATAAGAAGGATAGAGACAGACTCAGAGCAATTGCCTAACGATTTAATGGCCACCCATAAAGAAAGAAAAGCTTTGATTTTATTGGCTCATTCATGATGCTCGATTCGTAACTGAAATATTTGAAATGGAATCTGAAACAGTTTTAAAATTTGAGGCAACGATTCTGAGAAATGACATCTAGAAGTAACCGACAAAGCGAATTTGAAGACACGCGCAGGCCTGGATGTGTAAAAATAAGCAAATACGTATTTGTGATGGGGGAATAAAAAAATTGAATAGGCCTATCATAAAATGTGGACACAAACCTTCAACCAGGAAGTTGTGAGTTTGCTTCAACGATGGTGGGAGGCCTGAGCAAGAAAAAACAACAAGAAAAATTATCCATGTTGGGATAAGGTAAAAATTATTTCCATGCAAGAAAAATCTGATGATGTATGTTATTATAAAACACGCGCGATCGATACATTCTCGTTCATTTTTTAAATATCAATAAGAGGAATGAAAATAGCTATTAAAGAATCAACGTATATGAAATAATGGTGAAACAAACAAACTTGACCTGCATGACCTATTCTCCCAAATGTCTTGGGAGAGAACAAGCCTGCGGTCCTGCAAATGACCACTACCCCCCCCCCCCCTTCACCTCGCCCTACCAACCATCAATACCTACCTTGTAATAACACTCCCGGGAAGGAAAATAGTGTCAAAATCAGTTATACCAAGCAGGTACAAGAACCATTACATTTTGGTAAATTGCTGAAAAAACAAACAGCACCCCTTCTTGAGGTATTGTTCTGTATAATTCACACGTCAGTTTCAGGGATCATGATAATCATTGAGAATTTAAAAACTCATAATTTTCGAACGGATTGTCCAATTTTGCTCAAATGTTCACAGTTCATCTGATTTTTCGTAATCAAATAATGATGATATAATTCCATGGGTCAGTTTGCCTGTAATGATTTAAATGACATATTCTCATTGCTTTGAGATTTTGTTCTCTTTCTCGCTCTCTCCCTCTCTCACTCCCTCTCTAACTCCCTCTCCCC
>BQKZ01007901.1:17622-30711 GCA_036244855.1 Temnopleurus reevesii | reverse complement strand
AGTGAATAAAGTAACCCTATAATATCTTTATCAGACATGACGTGGATTACTAGCTAGCCCATTGACTAATGACTTCTGTATATTTTGCAGTGACTGCCCAATTCCAGTAATTAATTGGTTAAGGAATTAGGAGCAAATATACGGCTCGTTCACGGTGGACTTAGGGTCCATACGTCCGACTTATGCTCCGTGTGAACATAAAATGTCCGCGCGTTCCTTTGTGTGTCCGCTTGATTATGTGGACTAGTAATTGTACAAGTCTTTGATAGTGGAACATTCTACTACATGTATATCATGTAAAGCATTTTATGTTTTTGAAATAGTTTAGAGGGGTCCCACCTGTTTGAATGATAGCTGGATTCCGTTGGATATGAAGAGGAAGAGCTAGTCCCAGGAAGAAAGAAATCCCAACAACAAATAGATTCCGAGGAGAGTTCATGTCAACGTACTGAAGATTGGACATTCCAACGGAGGCAATCATTCCTATCAAAATATTTGAATATAATTATTTTAAAGTCAGTCCGTCATGATTGGCATGATTTCCGGTTGCGAGCTAAACTGTCCGCAGCCATTATGATTGCGAAGATTGCCGAACAGAAAATCACATATTGTTTTACCTGGAATAGCGAGTGAGCAAAACTTATTTCGCAAGTTAACAGCTCGGCAGTCGCAATCGTATGCGTTCCGAAGCCAAAGAGGGGAGGAATCAAAGTTACACGCAACGACAACAAGGATCAAAAAGTCGTACGAAGTGCTCCGAGTTTCTGAGCTTGGCAAGGTGCGTAAACAAGGAAATTTTCATATCGTTGTTGCCAATACGCAACACGCCGTCCGTGCGCGCTCGCAACCGGAAGTCATGTCGATCATGATGGACTGACTTTAATCGTTTTCATTCAACAGTTTCATATTCTTGCATATATAATTTTGATGTTTATGTTCTGCGTATATTTGTATATTCATGCTATAATATTAGCATTATCTATAATTTGCTTGTAATATTCTTTTCTTTCCGACGTGTATATGTTGTATCCTCATAATAATGTGCTCTATAATCAAAATATCTAATTTACATTATACTTGTATTATTAATATCATTTCCAGTATATAACGAAAATGGCTTTTGAATAGTAAAGCAGTTATTTTGTTCAAAACTGTATTTTCCCTCTAAAACAGTCCTATTGCGCATAATAGGTAAAGGAAACATGCTTTAGAAATCGATCAGGGCTAACCCAGACTCATTGCGGTCGGCTTGCCCCCAACGATCACATTGATGGCTTTATCCAATCGTCTCCCCTACACATCTCTGCACATGGGGATTTGTGAAATATATTCAATATACACAAGGTGTCTGTTGAATATATTCACGTAAATAGGTTACTGAGTTTTTACGACCGACTCATACCTTTGCCTTTTTGCCTGCGTAAGCGCAGCGTTTTTATTTTAATTAAACGCTCCCTTGAGCGCAAGCCGATCGTAAGTCCACCGTCTGATGAGCATTTACTGTGCGCTCGGGTAGCGTTTTCAATATAAAAAAAAACGCTGGATCGACGCAGGCTAAAAACGCAAAGGTGTGAGTCGGCCCTTAATAGCCAAATATTTACCGACAGTGGCACAAAATATCCCTCCGAAGACTGGTTGTGGAATCGTGGCGAAGAAAGCTCCAAGCTTGAGACTGATGGATCCAAGAAGGAGAATTACTGCTGTAACCTGGATCACTACTCGACTTCCAACCTATAGTCAATGGGTAAAACGTATTGTCTGGTTTTTGCAATGACTGAAGAAAAAGAATCATTTAAAATAGAAAATATATCATCATATATTTTGGTTCCAAGATAATATTTTTCTCAGTAGAGACGAATGTACAATCTGATAATCGTCATTCATTGCTGTTCAGTAATTTTAGTCCATTGTATATAAAGCAAAAATTGATAAGGGACCGGGAAATGTTTTGAAAGGGGTGCACCATTTTTACACCATTGTTATCCACACTGCGACAGGATTGCACTGCACGTAGTGATTGTAAACGTGTGGGAGTTTCTGCAGCCCTAAAACTCCTTAGTTCCGCAGTCCCTGTTGATATAAGAGAATGTTAAAATTCCAGTATCGTCTCCGTATTTTCCTTAACATGCTTAAAGACACTGTTTAACATTGCGGTTGCACAATTTAAAAAATTCTCAAACCAAGCTTTCTGTCCTATCTAAATATATTCAGATATATAGATGAAAAATCAACAGCGGATGCAAAAATAAAGAAAGTTATACATACACTATCAAGATATCTATGAACATTGAATTAAAGCGTAGGACCCACGCATTAATTCCAGTACAAAGCCTATGGAGGCGACCTTTTACATTTTCGTTTGTTTAAAGCACTAAACGTTGATTTTAAAGCCTGATATTTTCCCAGTTTAGTTTATATGCACCATCAATCTTTCAGATAACCTCTATCATCTGGCAGTTGAGAATTGTTTAAATGAAAACAATGTTAAACAATGGCTTTAAGAGGTTGAGATGCGAGTGTGTTTAGGTATAACGGTTATCGCCCAGCTTGAATATTGGCTTTCACATCATACATAATCACATTTTACGATATAATAATAATAGGGGTACTTTTAATGCGCCAGATTCCACATGAATAATGTGCTCAAGGCGCAGTACAGGAAAATTTAAAGAGTAGCAGAAGCAATAGGTACAACAACAAAAGTACAAATAAATAAAAAAAAATGAGATATATATGTGTAGATACTAATTGAAAGCACTTATAAAAAGATGGGTTTTGAGTGCATTTTTGACATGTTCGAAACATTCAACAGTTTGCACATAGCGTATTTCTTGCGGTAATTGATTCCAGAGATAAGGTGCAGCATGTGCAAAAGACCTATCCCCCATGATTTCTTATTTTTCGGAACAGTGAGCAGTTTTGAATCAGATGATCTCAGCCGTCTAGCAGGATTGTAAGGTATATAAGTGTAACTTATTAAATCTAAAAGACTATAGAATATCTGGAATATCAAATGCCTGAGTATTGCTGCGTGTAATAAAAGGGTTCTGCGCTGTCATATGTTTGCCGGTGTTCACGGAATCTGGTAATCTGGTTCTGCCCGCCGGGCAGGGCGGTGTTTCAGAAAATCCTTCATTATTTTAAGAACAAATTTAAGAATGAGTGGAATACTTTCATGAATGTAACACTCATAAGGTTCTTGATCGTTCAGCACAATAACTGATACCATTCGTGTTTAAATTTGTTCTTAAAGTCTTCCGTAAATTGGTTGGTGAAACACCACCAAGCATTCCCCGAGCTCAGCATACTACCTTCGTTATTCCGATCTGACCGATCTGTCTGCTGTACGACGTAGAACTAGTTCCGGTACCCCATATTGCCGACAGAAATCCTCCGAGACCTTCCGTACCGATACCGCGGTTAACCGCGTGACCCGGGGGAGGCGGGGCTCCTGCCAGTCTTGCGCATGCGTAGTAATCCCCGATGGATTCGATAATGGATGCAATGGTCCCAGTGGCAACTGCTAATATTCCACTGATTGTGAAGATCGGCGAGCCCCATTGACCTTATTTCAAAAGAAAATTCAGAAATTGCGTTGCGTTTTAAATCTGGATTCATATACATGTAGTATTACAGGCCATTTATCTTATTGCTTTTCTGAGAGAGTGTAAATTTGAATGCCAAAGAAATTGAAGGAAATATACAAGTATGTATAAATATATAAAAAAAAAAAATCGTGTCCACACAAACGCCATCGGCAGCCAAGATTGATATTAGAGGAGTTTCGATTTCAGTACATGTCACATTTTGCGCGCAGCTGCGCATTGTTACGTCACAGCTCTGATTAATCTGTGACGAGCCCTCCCAATCTGTGACGAACATTTCTCGATTTTCCCGTTCGTTCACTGATCTGTGACGAGTCCACAGATGAGAGCGTGTCTCATGTGTGTACGCCATTGTGACGTCAGCTGGAAGTAGTCAACTGAAATCGAAACTGATTTGAGGAGTGAACGAACGAAAGCAGTCGACGTGTTGACATTGGTTGACCTTTACTTCCGGTCAACTGAGACTGTGACTGACGAATGATTCGAAACCTCCATATTATTGTTTTTATGTCACCTTGCTTTAGCTGATGACAGGATTTCTTTATTGTCAATATCCATTAAGCCATCAAAATTACCGTAGAGTAAACTATTCGAAATACATCGTATTAGATGAATATAAATATATTGTATTTGTTTAAATATACAAAGAAAAAAACAAAGGGGAGACGGGAAGAGGAAGTAAGCAACAAGTGTTGAATGGCCAGCCATTGGCCAGAGTTTTCAAAACCAAAGTTCATTGTTGCCCTGAGGAATGCATGGACGGATATTGGAATAAATATTGCACAATTATGAATTTAAAAAAGGAATCGATTGATACATCTTAAATACCAGATAAGTGCACAAGATGATTCCTATATTCAAAAAGTACACCATCAAAAAAAAGTGTTAAAAAGTAAACCTACCTGGAGCAGGTAGATAGAACCACGGCATGTCTCTCAAATCTTGCTCCTTTAAATCCGTGCGCGCGCGGTATCCCGCTACATCCGGGTCATTTGAAAATACGTCAGTAATGGTCAGGATGTAACATAACAACCAGGACAACACAGTTGCAAGAAGGATCTGATTTGAAGGAGAAATGTGATATAAACATGTATAAAAAACATACATTACACATGTGTCCGATATTTTCGCTTTTTTCACGAAGTGGTGGGAGCCAAAAGAGTGTTGTTGCATGAACCAACCATTTAAATGACATCCTAATAGCGTACGGGTTAGTTTGTTGAGTCGAAATTCAGAGATGGTTTCAAGCAACAGCACCCATTGGCTACCTCCCTTTGTGGAAAAAAAAACAGACGAGAAGATTCCTCGTCGATACAATAATTTCCTAATCATCTGAGGTATATTAGGATGGTCGGTTTAACTTCGCTATTTCTTCAGCACTTTTAGAGTTTTCGTTTTAGGAGATATCAAAAACAAAAATTCATATATCAATTGCAATTTGCATGGGTGTTATCTCTAAGTTCTAGAATAAAAATCCTTGTTACGTAAATCGTGTCTTCGATGAAAAAATAAGAGGAACCTATTTAGAATGATATCATCATGGTAACACAATAAATTCTGTCAAATAGTTCAAAGTGGGTGACACGGATATAATATTTTCAATGACTACATTACTTCATGTACATCGAATGTTCACAGTAGTAGCATAAATAGGTTTTATACAGGTCCCGCTCTTAGATCATTTAAAAGTCTCCTTTACTTTAGTTAAAGGTCCTAGCTAACTTATAAGTTCTCTATGCAATTATTCATGAGATTCTTCAGAGTGTAGGGAAGATATCGATACAGGATTTGTTTTTAATCCCGAAAATAATCAATTAGAGTATTTGGCATACCGAAAATATCCGGAAGACTGGAAACTTTGAAATGTGAATTCCCTTCTCATTTGAGTAGGACACACACGGAACCATCAATCTATCCATGTACTGTGAGAACACGATCACCAATATGACAGTGCTTCCATTATGAAAGGAATGTAAATGAGAAATATAAATAGATGTTAGACAATGTATCAAAAATGCTTTTGTTTAATTTCACTGTGTGACAAAATAAAACATTTCGAACTTGTTCAGTTTGTCTCCAATGGACCACAAGGAAAGCCATACTACTGCGTTGTGAAAGACTCTTGGTGGCTGTACGGGAAAAAAAGAAAGAAAAAAAAAAGAAAACCTCAGTGAGCACCGACTTCATCAGTAGCGGGAAATATTTTTGTCTATATCGTGCCAAATTTCTTGATATTACTTGGTAGTTTTGACATTTTCAGTGGCCTTTTAAGATTAAGAAGCGTGATACCTTTAGGGAGAGATGCAGAGCATAATTATCCATGTTAATTTCTGATTCCCTTTGGAAATAACTATATATTTGTTATCTACCTTTGGCAATGTTGTTACTTCCTCTGTCTTCTTCTTCTTCTTCTTCTTCTTCTTCTTCTCATTATCATTATTGTAAATTATATTCTCCTTCGACTTGTTATTGTTAATATTATTATTATCATCATCATTATTATTGCGTCTTGAAAAATAATAGTTTTCAATGACATTTCGGCATCTGTCTGATTTTAAAAACATATACTTTATGAATAAAAACTTACAAAGCAGATATTCCCCAATGACTCTCCGCCTGCTGAATACCTATGTCAAAGAGCGATAGTCCAATCAGACCAATGGTAGGAGCAATCGTAACCGGTCCCAAGAATCGTAGGATGAGTGTAACCACCCCCAGGAGACCAATGAGGGTCTCAAACAACGACGCGAGCAGGAGGGCACCTTGAAACTATAATCAAATTCGAAACCATTATTGATTAAATGAGTTTTACTTCATTACTTTGTTCAAAAATTAGATAAATACATAAAAATGGCAAATGATACATTATCAGACAATCAGACCAATGGTAGGAGCGATCGTTACCGGTCCCAAGAATCGTAGGATGAGTGAAACCACACCTAGGAGACCAATGAGGGTCTCAAACAACGACGCGACCAGGAGGGCACCTTGAAACTATAATCAAATTCGAAACCATTATTGATTAAATGAGTTTTACTTCATTACTTTGTTCAATAATTAGATAAATACATAAAAATGGCAAATGATACATTATCAGACAATCAGACCAATGGTAGGAGCGATCGTTACCGGTCCCAAGAATCGTAGGATGAGTGAAACCACACCTAGGAGACCAATGAGGGTCTCGAACAAAGATGCGACCAGCAGAGCACCTTGGAACTACAATTAAATTCAAAACTATATTATTGACTACATGAGTTTTATTTCAACATTTTGATAAATGCATAAAAAATGGCAAATGGTACAATATCAGATCAATTAGACCGATGGTAGGAGCGATCGTAACTGGTCCCAAGAATCGTAGGATGAGTGCAACCACAGCCAGAAGACCGATGAGGGTCTCAAACAACGACGCGACCAGGAGGGCACCTTGGAACTTTAGTTGGATTCAAAACTATTATTGATTACATGCGTTTTGAGGAGAAGGCTTCACGGTACAACGAGTTATCATTTTTTGGAAATGTAAGTGGTTCTGAAAAGGATATACCCACTCTCGACGTTTCGATGAGCATGTTCTCATCGTCATCAGGAGAATTGGTGAATTCAGGATCAAGAGGCCTGTTTATTTACTTCTGGAGGATCCAAATGCAGTGTATTGCCAAGAAAAATAAGTCGCTGTACCGTGAAACCTCCTTCAGTGGTATGGTATGGTACTTTATTTCCAATCGTTAAAAAGACGTATAATATACAACATGATACGAAATAAGAATACATTTGGCAAATTTACATGTGAATAAAAACATAACTTGCAAATAATAAGATTGGCTGGATTGCCCTTTCAGAAGAATAAAATAAATACTTCTGTTCTTCCAAGAGGTCCAGTCTCATTATTAAACCACGAGTGTAACCTTTAAACAATTTAGATGTATGTGCTATATTGTATTTTGTCCAATTATTAGATAAATGCATGCAAACGACAAATGATACAATATGCTGCCGTAATATAAATACAGTGTAGTATTATAATATAAAGTCGTTGTAGATATTAATAGGTTAGTCATTTGCAACGGCTATGCCATTCATGTCTCGAAACGTTAGTTTACATCTTACTTGCAGCAACACAAAGTGCGTTTTACCTCTCGTATTCTTGTCCGAAACTCTGCTCTTACATCATCTTCTGTAATAGTAGCGTTCGTGATATTACCAGCTGGATCTTAAAACAAAACAAGAAAAGAACAACGAATTATAATAAAAGTGCTTGTATATCGCATATCATTGCGTCTCTATGCACTTAATCCACAATCATTGTGGTATTATTCTCATGGCTTTAGGAAAAATAGCTATGAGACGCTTTTGCACCTCACAGGACATACACTGTCGGTCATGAATGTGGAATCAAATATTGTTTAAAGTGGAATGAAACCCTGGAATTAATTTGCTATCAGTCGATGAAGAAAAATATGATGATCAAACTGTGAAAATTTGAGCTTAATTGGACAGTCCGTTCAAAAGTTACGAATTTTCAAAGTTTCAATTATCCCATGTCATGGGGATCCTTGAATTGACAACGCTTAACAAATCTATGACGATATGCGGACAACTCTCCATTTATTTTGTACATGATTTTTTATAATTATGGAATTTGATTGAATATACCATAACTATTCAACATCATTCTTCCAACAATACTTGAAAAATTATCCAACACCTATAATACTGACGAGAAATGGGAAAATTTTGTCCACTTTTCTGAAAAAAGAAGAAATTGTTAAATTTTGTGTACAGAATGAATGGAGAGCTGTCCACAAATACGTCACAGATTTGAACGTAGACGACTAATAATTGGTCGGCGTTGCCGACTCGAGGATTCCCATGACGGGACATTCACTATAACTTTGTAAATTCATAACTTTTGAATGGATCGTCGGATTATGCTCAAATTTTCACAGTTGGTTCATTTTATTTTTCTCCATCTACTGAGAGAATATAAAATGCAGGGTTTCGTTCTTCTTTAATACAAGTCGACAGTGTTATTGGTATTTAAATGGCTACGCGTAGACAAAATAGTAATTAAGTTATTACATAATGTTCCCCATTGCAAAGCTTACATTGCGACATGATCAATTTGGACTACATAGTAAATTCATTTGTTGGTCAAGAGGTAGTTTTGAATGTAGAAAATTCCCTTTCTATTGCTACCAAACACTTGCTAACCTAATCTATAGCTGATTTTATATGATTTAATTTAATGGAAAAATTACACAGTGGTCTATGTATGGCACAGGAAATAAAGATGAATATATGTTATTATTTTCAATTATGTTTCACTCTAAAAAATATTTTCACTAAATTAAAAAGATCCTTTCATTTCTTTTAAAAATAATTTCACTTTCTTTAAAAAAAAAAGTGATTTCACTAAAAAATACATTTCACTAAAAATACATCACTTTTTTAAGAAAGTGAAATGATTTTTATAAGAAGTGAAATGATCTTTTGAATTTAGTGAAACATATTTTTTAGAGTGAAACATAATTAAAAATAATAACATATATTTATCTTTATTTCCTGTTTGGCGTACCATGTCTATGGCTACATAATTACGCTTGTGTACCCCTTTACTTACCTCCAATTACTGGGCAGTCACCTCGCATTGACATCAAAGCAAACATGGGAAAGACGAAGGTCATTGTCGGGCCTTGGATTATTGGCAAACTGTATAGAAGATGAGAAATATTGTTACTTTTATTTTATTGCCCAATTGCATCATGTTACGTTTTTTTTTTTAACCAAAAACACAAAGATTGATTGATTGATTGATTGAATGAATTGATTATTTCATTTGTTTATTTATTTAAAACAGTTTGAAATTACAATACAATACAATGGCCGAATTGCAGATATATATACAAGAATACATATTATTATCTATATGGGAGTTTTAAGCCGTACAATAATAAACCATATTGTACGGCTTCAATTTTACGCTTGCGCAAAGCAGTGACCAGCCTTCTGGTATATGTAAAGATAATAATAATTATATTGGATGGCTTCATTTCATGAAATACCGGGAATATTGCACTCGTTAGGGCCAATATTGCACTCATCTTCGATTCGTGCAATATTGCCCTAACTCGTGCAATATTCCCTGGTATTCCATTTATTGCCATCCAATATTATATAAATAATTTTATTATATCATTGTGAATTATTATGCTCGAATTGTGGCTACATACCTGTGATCCCATTAAAATTTATGAAACTTTTTGATTTATTTTTCGTAATGGGAGGCCTTATTTTGATGGGCATCCGTGTAACCAATTGTCTACATACTTGAAATTTCGAAAAATCATTGTACAACATCAGTGTGAGTCGATAGTGATTATGTAAGTTTTAGTCCAATATACAAGCTAGCGTTGTATGTCCCGAGGATACCTCAGGGTAATTTCAAACTTTATATTTGGGTGGAATGACGGATTTGTGCATTGACTTCCCCGGGGAAATTATTTGTTAGCGTTGTTGTCAACGCGCAACCCCGCCGTTCGTGCGTACAAGTTCATGGCATCATGCAACGACTTTTATTACAGAGTGATAATCGAGAGAAGGGAAGTGGGGCCATAAAAAAATCCCTACCCCGTCATTCTTCAATGGGATATGTTTTTTTTTTATTATTGCATTGTTTGCTGAGTAGTATTGAAATGTCATAGAGATGAAATGAAAATTGATACATATGCTTTAATTTTTAATTTTAATTTAACAATTCTTCCTTGTGACGGGAGTCAAAGGTTACTGTTGCATGAAGACAAAGAAATCCCGACATAGCGTCAGTTCAACGGGCATCCTATCGAACAACGTGTTTATTCTATTGAAGGACACGTTTCAATAGATTTGTAACTCATTTGGTGTAACAATACCTCATAGCTAGGTCCCGTCACTTCGTGAAATCACGGACGATTTATTTCCCTTTTCACAGACATAATCAATGCAGAAAAGGAGGCAAGTACCCTGATAGCATAATAGCTTGAGTTGGGATTACCTCAACAACAAGAAGAATAAGTTGTAATTATTATCTTATTTCTATTCTCACCGGACGCCAAATGTTGCCTGCAGTAGTGTCTGGAAGGAGGTGACAAAGAATGTTGACGCCACCACACGGGCAAGGCTGTCCAGGTCGTCCATAATACAGAGGAAGGGCGCCACCACAAGATGCATCGTCACAGCACTACTGAACATCCCGATAGCATTCTACACGAGAATGATGATAATAATAATAATAGTAATAATAATAATAATAACAATAATGTGTATAGCGCTTAATACAAAGTGTTTCTAAGCGCTCTGTGCATTATTACCCGGTCATAGCACGGCTACCATCAGGCGCTCACTGCATTCAAGGAATTTCTTCCTACCGGTACCCATTCACCTCACTTGGGTTGAGTGAAGCATAAATAAGATTAAATATATTGCTGAAGGAAATCGACGCCATGGGTTGAGAACCTACGACCCTCGGCATGCAAGGCGAAAGTCAGAACCATTACAACACGACGCCTCCACAATGGAATCAATTGAGCAAATCTTATTTCGGGGTTCTATGAGTTAATAATGATGGAATGAATGGCATTTGATTTTATCCATTATTCTTTTTATCCTTGAGTATCTCCAGTCTGGAAAACATAGAGACTAATACAATTGGGCAATTCCATCAAAATGTCAACCAAGGGCCAAAATTAAAAGTTTATAAAGACTATTTACCAACAATATGACCAGAAACTGCGACATTTGTATTTTATGAAATCAATCTTGTTTTTACCAATTTTTCAAATTTTTGCCCAAAATCACCATTTTTAAACCCATATACTTGAATATTGCATAATCATGGGTAAATTTGGTAATATTCCAACTCTATTATTCAATAGACAACTTCTATTAATAATGAAAAAAGAGTTCGTAAAAAGAAACATTTAAGTTGATAGTAATATACGTATGCACAGTTTTCAAAATAATCAATCCCATAAAGTTCTATTTGAGGTCAAAGTTCAAATCAATTTTCGTCCCGTCTGTCACGTTTTTATTGATCTTTTTAATGTCTATNTATTTCGTTATGTCGTCGGGGAGTCCTTATCCAGTTTCCGCCCTATAGCATGCTTATCTGCCTATATAGCCAGCCCACTCGCTGAGGGAACGAAAATATAATAAAATCAATCTGTTTCACTATTTAATACCTCCGAGAACGATTGGCAGTTATTAATTACTTGGTCAATAAAATACATTCCTAATATAAATCCTCCAATACTTGTGGTCCCCGGGGATGAACAATTCACAATGTCAGCAAAGATTGGTGTGAAAATTTTAAATTATCAAATATTATGTCCATGTACCATGGTTAGGTTATTTCCGGGGACTCGAAAGTTCGATAGAAGCGTGACCGCGCCCCTGGAGAAAACAATTTCGAACACCTGTGGGAAGGTGCATGTAGTCATGGAAACACAATGAAGGGGGATTGTGAATGAAGTGCATGCGTGAATTTCTCATAAAAAATGTGAAAGTAACCTTTGGACTGTGCTTACAGCAATCATGGCCCTAGGAACGTGGATTGATGTACATTACATGACATGTTATGACCACGTGTCATTTCTTGCTTGGAGGACGTAACATTCTCTGTGAGATCTGTTTCGACAGGCCTGGTTTTGAAAGCTGAGAATAGGAGTTGAAAACCAGGAGGGGAGCAGGGTGCACGGATTTGATAATAGGATGATCTTTATTCTCCCTGCGAGTGATAATATTTATACTTTCTCTGAAAATGGAATACATGAGTCAATACATGAAAGGAAAGGTAAGAATGAGACGAATGCAGAGAAAGGGAGAGAGAGAGAGAGAGAGGTGGGAAGTGAACTAAAACTTTCGGAGTAAATTGGTTCAAACCGGGTGATGGGATTTTTTGACAAACCTCTTTTAATAAAACTTTGTGGAATCGAAATCATCATATTTCTTGACATGATAAAGGACACAATAAGCTAGACAGGTTAATCATTATGAATACATTATTATTCCCCCCTCCCCCCAAAAAAAAAGAACACCGGGAAATTACGAGAGAAATTCAGCCCCTTCCCCGTCGAGAAGTCTATAGAGAAAGCAAGTAGTTTGAGCATGTGCGAAAATTCGCTTTTAAAACATCCCGTGGTCCCTGTATTCCCCGAGAAATATTCTTATTTTCATTTTTTGATAAACCTCTTTCAATAAAAATTAATATGACACAGTTTGTTGACAATTCTCGCCATTTTCCAGCATGGAGCGATGCGATCGTTTCGTCAATCGAATTTTGATATCGCGATATGTCCGTGATTCTTTCGTGGATTAATTTTATTTTTGGAAATATTTGAAGCCTAAAATGTCTAGTTTCATTTCATGCCAGTATTTTAGAAAATAATTTTGTATTTTACAAGATATATTTTGCTAAGTACCACGATCCAAAAATGCTTTAGAAAAA
>BQKZ01007901.1:0-17139 GCA_036244855.1 Temnopleurus reevesii | reverse complement strand
ATTGGTATGCTTCTTATGCCCAAGTATGGTGATTTTGCTGTCATACTAATCTCTAGATATAATTTGCATATATCCTGACAGCTTGTTATATTTAGATGGTCATTATTTTGTATGGTTACAAATCAAGAAACAAGCCTGCTAGGTGGGTGCGCAGTGATTTTTTGGCCATTTTTGCTTGGATATCAAGTGGTGCATATCAAGTGGTGCATGCTAACCCTATTTGGGCTCTGCTTGTTTTTTTAGAGCGCCACGTGGTCGCTTATGAAGAAATGGTGGTGAGTAAAAATTTCAAGGGCCGCTGATCAGTTTTCCTCATCGACCAATATACGCTCAATGCCCCGGCCATTGGCGTCCAGGCCCCTATCAATTTGAGGGATTGCCGGGATTGGGTTTTTTAAATAAAATATACTTATGGTGTCAAGCCATTACTGGTAAGTTGCTGGTGGGTGATTGGTGGTTGACAGATAAATAAGTCAAAAAAAAAATTATTATAAACAGGCAGGTCCATGACAGAAAAACATAAGACCATCAGCAGGACCTTACAGCCTGCTCGACTCCCTAAATCGTCACTGGTTAACCTAGGATCCGGCCATATTTGTGACCATGCCAAGATCAATTTGGGTACAAAGTGATTATTTCTTCGAATTGAAAACAAGTTTTCAGGATATTATTGACAGTATAAGAGGAACAAATTGAGCATTAAAAGGAGTTCAAACATTTCCTACTGATTTTCAGCAAGATCCTTGTAATTTTTGAACGTAGCATTTTTCCATTTTATGTATGCTTGAACTCATGCACAACTGATTGAACTATGTCAACTTTTACAAGCAAGCACATAAGAAAGCTGAAAATATTTTGGAACTTGTGACTTCTATGTCTGTTCTAAACAGAATTAGCAAAATTTTGTGTTCTATTATCAATAGTGAGTGCAATGGGTTCCCGTTTCCTGATCGTTTTGGTGAAAGTTTACCGTATCGAATGTCAGCGATCTTTTCTCATCATACATTAAAACACACATTTAACTGTTCAATATCCAAATTTCTGGTGCTATGTTGGGTTTACCTCTCTTCTGTTTATTAAATGGATATTGCAAATGTGGTATATTTATCAAAATTGCAATTGCTAATCCCTGATACTAAAAAACTACAGCACAAAGTCATGTTTTCTGTACTTTTCAGTTTTGCCATAGGGATTGTACATGTCCCGTCTGTCACGTTTTTTCTTGTCCCGTCTGTCACGCTCATATTTAGCATTTTTTGTATAAATAAAGGGAGTAAGTTGGAATTTCATGGAATGCTGATAATCAAGCCCTGGCCCAGTCATAACATACATATATCCAAATGACTTTACCATTAACCATTGAGCACGAATTTAAAGAAAACTGTTAGTCCCAAAAGTGCTAGGTAAATTCATGTCCCGTCTGTCACGCTGGCTTCCACATGACGCCAACAAATAGGTCAAAGGTCATGACTTCTCATATTTACTTTTTATTTACTCACAACTCCCACTGATTGTCTAATACCCATTTACTAGTGAAAATGTGCTTTGTCTGACCAGCTGTAGAAAGAAATATGTAAAAAGTCAGTGCTGGATGTCCCGTCTGTCACGCTGGAATTGCTCACTATACAAATTTGAACACTGAAAATACTAACCATATTCCAACATTTTGTTGCATTTTGTAACATCCCATACTCTCATTTGTCACTNATTGCGTTGTATTTTGCAAGTAAGCCTTAAATTTTTAAAGTTCATCTGTGTTCGGTGAAAATATTTCATATACACTATTGAAATTGGTTTCGACACAACAAACAAAGTCAAAGAGAAAGAAACTACTGTACCTCGAAATGTTTGGATATGTAGCCGAAAATCTTGAGGTAACTTCTTTGTTGTGTTGAGACCAAAGTTAAATGTTCAGTATTATACTTTTAATGTTCATCGGCATATGATATCAAAATAAAAGTTGCATTTTAGAAGTTATTTCCAGAGAATGGTTTGGGGACCAGCTATTTGCTTGAAATCATGAGTGCAATGATTTTAATGGTTCATGTATTAAACTGTTAAGTGAAATATAAGAGATAGATTCATTTAGCGAGATGTTTGCTGAGTTGAACGGACTTAATTTCATATTTCGCCCAGTGAGATCACTCGACTTGAGCAGCAGGCACAAGCCAAAAGTGAGGGCAAACATGACGGGCCAAATGACTTTGAACTTAAGAAAAGCTAAAATAATGTGAAGCGCATAGAGCAGTTTGTATGATTATGTGCTATGTAAATACCATTTTATATTACTATTATTATTATCAGGAATGACAACAAACTATACTCTTAGCCATTCACTTTGTGAAAATACGGTATATTCTTGAATGGTTGGCATATTCTCCTTTCAAGAGATCTTTTTTGTCTCCTACTTCTCCTTATTAAAACACATCTCGTTCCCATATACCGGTATATCTTTTCCTTTCTACATGTCTCCATATACATGTCATACAATTACTCCATGAGAGAGTTTGGTATGTGTCACAGTGAAATAATTTGTAGAAATTTTATGCTGTAGTGGACCATTTGCCGCATAAATTATAGTTCACAGTTTGTGCAATCCCTCACATGTACAATGTAGAGTCCTCTCCATCACCCACTTTCCTATTCTAAGAATCACCTCCTCCCCTCATACGCACACCTCTTTTCTTCATCTCTCCATCTCATATTGATTACATGTATTTGAGAGTGTAACCTTGGCCTATGAGCAGCTGCCACAAATAGTGACTTTATTGATCAGGCTCTGGCTGGTCTATTCATCTATAAAATACAGGTCTCTCTTCAGTATCATTATCAAGCCACCTCTCACTTCATACAAAAATATTGATCAAATAAAAATATTTTCACTGCTTCTCCAAAGCGTGACAGCAGTCAATAAAGATTGGATAACACATTATTCAATTATTATCCAACCAATATATAGCCTAGACCTTAATCTGCATATTCAGCTGCAAAAGTGAAACTTATTATAATACATAAATGAAATCATTTTTATCTTTATACTATACAAATTTGAACACTGAAAATACAACCATATTCCAACATTTTGTTGCATTTTGTAACATCCCATACTCTCATTTGTCACTACTATTCAAGCAAATTCTGTCAAAAATCCTGAGAAAACATGCTCTGTATGTTGTGCTGTAACTATTTTTTTTTCCATTTCTTTTCTGAAAAATTAAATGTGTTGCCTTTGATTTAATGTATCTATTAACTCACAAATTTGAATAAAAAACATCACCTCTGAAGGAATGAATACTGCACCTTGAACCTTTCCACATTGTGCTTTTAGCAGATTCGTTATTCGCAGTTTAGCTGATACACTACATTCTGCATTGTATGTGTGCATGAATGTCTGTATGAATGTATGCTTGTCAATCTTGCCCTCTTTTATTTTGCTTCTGAATTCATCCTTTATCAACTTTCATGTGTACTGAACTCACAATTCAGCTTTTTTATTAAAAATGGTTGTCATGCTCATAATCATCAATCTATCCTGTCCTCAAAGCTTTATTCAAGCACCTCTCATTCAAAGATAATTAATAAATAAAACGGGTACTTTTAATGCGCCAGATTCCACATGAATAGTGTGTTCAAGGCGCAGTATAGGAAAATTTAGAGAGTAGCAGAAGCAATAAGTAAGATAAGGTAGAGACTGAGTTTGTGGTGTAGTGCTACCATCATAAGCTGATTGCCAAAGTCAAAATCAACAAGCGTGCTAGAGTTACATGCAAAGGATCCTTTCAGACAGAGCTTGAGGAAATCCTTGTCGATATCATTGGCATACTGTAGTCAAAATTTGAGAGTTCCCAACTGTTTTGAGATATCGATAATGCCCCCCCCCCCCCAATAAAAAAAAAGAAGAAAAAAAGTGACAGATGAGTAACAAAAACTGTTTAGTTGCCTTCAAATGCCATTAAAAATGGTTTAAGAACTCATTACGGGTGAAAAATAGGGTCCCAGTCACATACTGTAAAAGCCCGGAAGCAAAACGATTGAACATAACTCCTCGTTAAAGTTCACAGTAAACTGCCTCCGAACAAAGTTGAATTGTGTTGCCTCCGGGCTTCTACAATGTATATGACTGGGGCTTAAACAAATTTGAAAGAAGAGTAAAAGCCAATGAGCGACTTTCCATGTTGTATTTCACATGTTTTGGTACAAATGTACGGTGATTTCTTTATTTGAGTGAAAAAGAGAAAACCAGCAACTTCTGGGGCCTGTAACATAGAATAAGTTTCCAAACAATTGCAAACTTTAGTACATGACTTCCAATAGACTTGCGATTGATGTAAAGTGTGTTTGATCAATTGGAAAGCTTTATGTTACGGGGGCCAAGGTCAGGCCATTTTCAGAGGGTCGATGGAGGGCATCTAATGATTATTTGTTGTGCCATAAGCATTTTCTTATAGAGATTTGGTTTCATGTTGTTTATCATTCAAGTATGTATGTTTACACCACAGCAAGAAGAGAGAAAGGTCACACTTTTAACATTGTCACTCATGACATTTGGTTGGGGCTTGAACCCGCATGGGAACCACCTAGTCTGCTAGAACAGACCCTTGGGCTTCGTTGTGCACATACACAGAAATACAGGGTATGCACTGTGTGTCTCATTTTGTGTCTTGTGTCTTGCATGCTCTCTCCAAGGACTGAGGATAGAGCAATGCTGTATGTGTGTGATGTAGTCCCACAACCATGCCCTGTATCATGCTCTGCACACTCACACACCGTAAGTCTCGGGTTTGTGCTTCAAACTAGGAACCACCCCCAATTTGATCTAAGAATGTATTGATAGCTCTAATCAGGGAAGTGGGAGGGGGACACAATTCTGTGTTCCAATTTCGGGTGTATGCAACAACGCCCCCTTATGATTAATAGTAATCACTTCTTGATGGAATAATCAAACTAAAAGGTTTTTGTTGAAAGTCTTTTCTTAAAAGGAATCAAAATTTGGTTCCATTATATGGTCTGATCCTTGGGTATTCCCAGACAGTTTGAAACTTCATACGATATAAGAAACAAATTTAAGAGAATAGGAGGTAAAAAGGGAAGGAAGCAACCCAAAGAGAGAACCCTGGGACTAATTTTCCTTGCTTCGCAGCGCAACTTGCTTCGTATTTTAGCATGATTGCTACACTAAAGATATTCTGTTTAGTTCTGTTTCACATCGAATTGTACAGTAAAGTGTTGGAAATGTTTTCTCAACATCTCTAACTGCAAATCAAGAAAAGTGAAATTATCAATGATCAAGCAAAAAGGTTTTTGTTGAAAGTCTTTTCTCAGAAGGACCTTGGGCTGATTCTTGGGTATTCCCAGACAGTTTGAAAGATCATGTGATATATGAGAAACAAGTGGAAGAAAATAGGGAAGAAGAGAAGGAAGCAACCCAAAGAGAGAACCCAGGAAATAATTTTCCCATTCTTGCATCACAACTTGCTATGCATTTTAGCATGATTGCAACACACTAAAGATATTCTGTTTATGGAACTGTACAGTTAAGTATTGGAAATGTTTTCTCAATGTCTAAAACTGCTAATCAAATGTGAAAAAATAAAATTATTCCATGGAACCCAAGGATGGAGGGGGGGGGGTGGATGACTGATGCTCTGGGAGGGGTCTTTAAGCACAGTGCCAAGTTCAACATTTTTTTTTATTTTTATACTTCGTTCTACTCGCTTGAGTATTTAGCACTACCCCTTGGGGTATTGGGGAGGAGGCAGGGCACTTGTGATAGGAAGACCTTTAACATTTGCCACCCGAAACGTGATTGGGGCTGGAACCCGCTTCATTTGATATGGGAATGTACCGATTGTTCTAATTATATGCAACGACAACCCCTGAAGATGAAATGTAATTGTTTCTTGATTAAATGAGCAAGCGAAAAGGATTTTTTTTTTCTCAGAAGGACACTTTTGGTTCCATGGTATGATTCTTGGGTATTCCCAGACAGTTTGAAACATTTGAGAAACATATGAGAAACATATGGAAGAGAATAGAAGGGAAAAAGGGAAGGAAGCAACCCAAAGAGAGAATCCAGGGACTAATGAACTAATTTTCCTCGCATCACAACTTGCTATGCATTTTAGCATGATTGCTACACAAAAAAATGTTAACAATTTTTTCACGTAGAACTGCAGAGTAAAGGGCCGGAAATGTTTTCTCAATGTCTAAAACTGCTAATCAAATGTGAAAAATAACATTATTCCCTGGAACCCAAGGAGGGAGTGGGTGGGTTGAGTGATGCTCTGGGAATTGTCTACAAGGAACAGTGCCAAGTTCAGCAAATTTATTGTTATTGTTTGTTCTACCCGCTAATAGAAGGTATCTTGGAAGGGGGCGGGGTACTTCTGGTTGGTAGGGATAGGGATGGGTGAAAATAAGGCTAATTTAAGCTGTTGATACGTGCAGGCCCGTGGGAATGTGTAAAAGTGAAAATTCATAGCCCCCTCCTGCCCCTTTTTTGAAACTTTAGTTTGATAAACTTTATAAGTAGGAAAAACAGAGAAGACAGAGTTGAAAGGTATGGGGGGCATTGGAGGGGTCTTAGAGATGGGGGATGCAACATTTAAAATGGATACTAGTCAAGAGGACGAAGGAAAAGAATGGTGAAGTTGAATTTTATTTGTGAGGGCTGCAGCTAGAGAAATGATTGGCCTCCATTTTACAGTATATTTTTATGCAATTTATGAAGGAATATGAATGCTGAGCTCATAGCAGCTTTTTTTTCTTGCTTACAGCCAGAATGAAAGATTGTGCACATGGTTCTTGTTTTAGCAGGAAGAAGAGATTGAAAAACCACTCTAAACTTAATCCTTCACTGATTTCTCCTCCGTAAGGAATAGAGGATGATGGAGTTTTATGAATCTTGGTCACATTCAGTGATATCATGAGACTCCAGTGAGATGTGTTACCATGGCGATGACAGTTCAAGCAAAGCATCAATTGGTCATTTGGGGATTTGTCCCTAGAGGGAAAAATATGCTCGATGGCAAATCTTTGCCCGTCTTCAATAGATTATAAATAGTTGGTGAGATTGTATCTTTGAATAACAACGGCAGCATCTTATTTTGAAATGGACTCAACCTGGTCCTTTTAGTTTGGTTTATTTTCATACTTTGCGAAAATATTACAACTGTTGGCTACTGTACAGACAAGATCACACTAATCAAAGAGTTTAAAGGGGAACTTGCCCCAAAATATAAGAAGACATGAAAGTTGAAAGGGGAACTTCCACCCAAAATATTTTTTTTTAAAGTTTAAAGGGGAACTTTTCCCAGACAATGAAGAAAAAACAAAGGGTTTAAAGGATCCAAAGAGTTTAAAGGGGAACCTTCCTCTGGAGATTGAAATATCACTTAAAACTTAATCCTTCACTAATTTCTTCTCCGTAAGGAATTGAGGATGATGGAGTTGAATTTCATGAATCTTTGCCGCATTCAGTGATATCATGAGACTCCAGGGAGATGTGTTACCATGACGATGACACTTTGAGCAAAGCATCAATTTGTCATTTGGGGATTTGTCCCTCGAGGGAATGATATGCTTCATAGCAAATCTTAACCGTCTTTAATAGATTAATGGTCAATGAGATCATATCTATGAATAATTGTGGCAGTATCTTGCTTTTAAATGAACCCGAAGCGTTGGTTTCAGATTTGGTTTTTCAGTTTGGTTTATTTTCATACTTAGCAAAAATATTACAACTGTCGGTTACTGTACACTCAAGATCTAAAAAAGAACGGAAGATCTTAAAAGGGAACTTCCCATGTATATTGAAAAAACAAAGAGTCTAAAGGGGAATTTCCCCCCAGACATTAAAAAAAAGCAGAGAGTAAGTTAAAGGGGAACTTTGTACAGACATTGATAAAATAGTTGAAAGGGGAACTTCCCCCCAGACACTGGAAAAAAAACCCAGAGTTTAAAGGAGAACATCCCTTAGAGATTGAAAAACCATTTTAAACTTAATCCTTCAATGATTTCTCCGTATGGAATGAAGGATGATGGAGTTGCACGAATCTTGGTCTCAACCAGTGATATCACGAGACTCCAGTGAGATGTGTTACCATGACGATGACACTTCGAGCAAAGCATCAATTGGTCATTTGGGGATTTGTCCCTCAAGGGAATGATATGGTTCATGGCAAATCTTTGCCGGTCTTCAATAGATTAATAGTCAGTGAGATTGTATCTATGAATCATTGTGGCAGTATCTTTTCTTGAAATGAACTTTACGTGATGGTTTCAGATTGGTTTATATTCATATTTTTGCAAAAATATTTGAAACGTATGTAGGGTAGGGAAAAGAATGTTGTTGGGATGTAAAATAAATGTCTTTCTCAATCCTCAAAGTATCAAAGTTTAGCGTAGAGATAACTATTAAAGGAGAACTCAAGAGAACACATAAGAAAGGGAACTTGACACAACGAAGTCCGGTACTGCTCTGATTTTATTATCAAAATATGATGGCTGCTTTACCTACCGGTTCATATCAAATTAACATAATACATATTAACATATTGAAATGAATCATCAAACAAAGAGAAAGTAGATATACCTAACTAAAATGGACCATCCCAATTCATTAAAAGAACCAATAAGAGATAAGGGATGAGGTGGCAAAAGGGATGAGGAGAATGACCATGAAAGAATGTAAGAATGGTTGAACTAAATGAGCTGAACTGAAGAGTCAGGTGAGTGATGTAATGAGTGAGCACACCTGAATAGAGAAGGAATGGAGGAGCATGGCAGATTGAAAGTATTGGAATAGACTTGTGATTAAAGTGATATCTGAATTGGAAGAAGTGAATATGAAAATGCCAGACTGCTTGGCAACTGAAATGGAATAAGATAATGTATGCAAATCATTTAAAAGCTAGACAGTCAATGAACTTAAAGGGAAAATCAGACAAACAAACTAAACAATGTAAAAATAGCGACCTTACAAGTAGTTGGCTACAAAGCAAAGAATTTAAACTTTCACTTGAAACAACAGTCTTTGTTTTTCATCATGTCTTGTAGGATGCCATAAGAATATCTGCAAGATTTGTAGACTGAGATATTTCATCTTTGGGAGCTTTTTTAAAATCTTTTTCATCATGTCTCATATATTGGACTTACATGAAGATGTAAGAAAGTCTGCAATCTACTTTTGTGTTGTACAGATGCAAAGAACTGAACAAGAGATGTACAGTAACTGGCTTAGTCATGTTTGAGCTAACATCCTCCATGCCAGAAACTTGATCGCTAAATTGATTTGGGAAGGCGTCTCGGGCTACGTCGATCGTGTTCACACCGTATTGACATGCCATTACCAAATGTCAGTTATTCGCACAGGCTAACAATCGATGGTTACCATGGCGATAACACTTCTGGTTGAGAGCTTTCTCCCTGGCAGATATCTATATAGCTGGTTGTTGTCTGCAGGAAATAAAAGATTAGGAAACTCATGTCATTGAGACGAGCGAGCGTTTTCCAGCGTTTTCCTTCGAGGAGAGCTCAAGTACAGTGTGTAATAAAGGCCTCTTCACATATTAAAAGAAAGATTGTACATTATTAATCAAATATATATGGAAATATACTGCACATGTTAAAAAAATAATTTATGAGAGCTCCTTTAAATTATAAGGTTCCTGCAGTTAATTCCCAGAAGAGATCGCTACAGTTTACCGGTTTCCCTATGGGGATACTACCTGATATTGATAACATGTAGCTTTCTACTTCTACTTCTAGGTTGATACTCATTGAACACCTGTTCAGCATCTTAATGAGGAGCACTTTTTATAGGGTGGTGCTTTAATAAGGAAATGTGTTTAGTGCTCAATTACAAATCCCTTACCAAAAATCAATGTAATGAGTATAAAACAAAAAGAAAAAAATATATATATATGTAATTTATACATATTGTTCATGAAAAGTTCAATCTATTCACATGAAACCCGTCTATAGTTATCGGAGACATAAATAAATTCGTATCACACACAATAAACCCAGCTCCACCACCAGTCGAGCTTGGTGTCTATTGCTGCCCCGCTCACCAACAGTTTAAGGATCGTCAAGCCAGTTGGCACATCACTCACAGGAGCTCTAGCATTTTCAGACATTAATCCCACCTAGGTAGCCAATAGGACTGAATTGACTGTGATCACATTATATGAATACCTCTTATGAGAAGAAAAGAATATATACACATATATACATAATTATGTCGAGTTTCACATATGTATAAAGTTGATTGACAGAATATAAATTGGTATATAATAAGATTGCCATCTTCCACCTGAAAAGCCAAGTATTTATATTACAGATATGGCTCTCTTAAATTGCTCAACAGATGATAGCTCTATGGTGGATTGCGGGAGCTCATCCCAATCCCTAAGAGTCCTTGGGAAAAAGCTGAATTTGTAGGAGTCAGTAGAAGACGAAAGTCGTATAAAACAGTGTTGATTGTTTCTCGTTATTTTTTGTCTTGGGATTAGGTAATCTGGCATGGGAATTGCGATTTGTTTGTTTATTAATTTGAAAAAGGTGTTCAAACTGGCCTGTCTTCTCCTTTCTTTGAGAGTAGGCATAAATATGCCCTCTCTCATGGCCGTCACACTTGCATCACATTTGTAGTTACCGCATATAAAGTGAACTCCTCTTCTTTGAATTTTCTCCAGGATGTCAATTTGATATTGCTTGTAGGGGTCCCATACTGACGAAGCATATTCTAAATGTGGTCGTACAAGTGATGTATATGCAAGTTTCTTTATTTCCAATGAACACTGTCCAAGATTTCTACGGAGAAATCCAAAAGTTCTTCCATTTCTTTCATTTCTAAGAGTCTACCCAAAAATAATATTTCTTCAACAGGAGCAGAAAAATCAGATGAACAGAACCAAAACAAATTTGGGAAAATTTGACAACTAATAAGAAAGTTACGAGTGTTTGAATATTTATACAAATTGGCAACTGATTGACGTCACAGGTACACAACTGACTATATATTATATTCATATCCATGTTTTGAAATTATATTTTTCTCCAAATATATGATTTCCCCAAAATTATAACTATAGGATATTTTGATTAAAGATATGTAGATCCCATATTTCCAGATTTACATTCATACAAACTTTGTATCTTTCTGTAGAAATGATGAGATTTGCACCATAAATATAAAGAAAATTCTGGTTAGTAGTGCACCCATGATGTCATCAAATTGGCAGCGAGCTTCAAAATTTTTACTGATTTGCTCATTTTTACAAATCTTTAAAAATCCACAACTTTTTTATTACTTGTCCGATTTTCTTCAAACTTTTTTTGTTTTGCTCACCAATTTTTTTCTGCTTCTGTTAAAAAATTATTATTTTTGGGTAGACTCTTCTTTTAACCATGTACAGTATATACATGACTGTACGTGTATAGATTTTATTGAGGTGATGTTTCTGATCAGGAAGGGCTGTTGCTTGTGCAATACATACAGGTCTCTGCTGTTCATATTTTCTGCCTATGAAAACACAATCTTTCAATAGGAAAATTCAATGTAAAAGTGGTAAATAACATAGTTTTTATATTCTTTTGATAGTTTAAATAATCACATTAATAGGCAGTGTATTATTCAACTCAGAAAAGTTCGACTTAAACAGAGTTTACTGTATTTTGTGTGTAAATTTGCCATTTGCATAGTAGAATCTGTATAGCTCACAATTCCAATATGTTGTATGCAGTATCTCCATGCTTCATGAAGTGAATTATTCAAATGCTGACTGCATTCATACACTGATTGCATTAATTATCAAAAAGAAAAGATGTACATTTGCAGAAGAATGATAAGGGCAGTATTCTGACTTCATTTGATTTTTTTGTCACGTATCTTTCCAAAGTAATTAGGCACTCCTACGGGGAAATAATCTGCATTGACTTTATCCTGTACACGTACGGTAATATCTCAATCTTGCTAATTCATTTCAGAACTGTGAACGTGGTTCCTTCATTACGTATGTAAAGTGATATCCGGAAAAAATGTTCATGTTGATAATATTTCAAGCTTTCAAGATATGAAATCAGATTTTTAAAAATATGTAACACAGTTAGCAATTAAAGTCAGTCCGTCATGATCAACATGACTTCCGGTTGAGAGCCAAACTGGCCGCAGCCATTTTGATTGCGAAGATTGCCGAACAGAAAATCACATAATCTTTTTACCTGGAATATAGCGAGTGAGCAAGATTTAGTTCGCTAGCTCACAGCTCGGCAGTCGCAAACGTATGCGTTCCGCGCGTTTTTAGAAAAAATCGAAGCCAAAGAGGGGAGGAATCAAAGTTACACGCAACGACAACAAGGATCGAAAATCGTACGAAGTGTTCCGAGTTTTTGAGCTTGGCAAGGTGCGTAAGCAAGGAAATGTTCATATCGTTGTTGCCAATACGCAACACGCCGTCCGTGTGCGCTCGCTATCGGAAGTCATGTCGATCATGACGGACTGACTTTAACACTTTCAAAGTACATTTAGTTTTGATAACAAAATTGAATAAATTATGCATAATGTACACAAAAACTTAAAATTTGTTTTGTAAGATTACAAATAACTTTTCCATCATGCCAGATTTATTCCACTATAAAAATAGTGAAATATAAAATGTTTTCTCAAAGTTTTGTGAAAGTTTATTTTGCTGAACAGGATGTGAAAAGTGTTTTTCATCATGCGATTAGCTTCGAATATCAATCCAATTTTATTCTTCCAATGTGTTATTGATACAAAAAACAGTGGGCGACAAGAAGGAAAGGTTTTTGTATTATCATCAGAAGAATTGTAGTTTAGCTTGGTGTCATGATTACTGTGTAGTAAACCTTTGGTGTGTTTTTTTGTCAGAAGATGGATGCTCATACTTCAGAAAAGAAAATATTTGATTTAATTATTATAGGTTCAGTAATCTGAAGTAATATATATTATCAATCTCAAACTCAAAGTCAATAAGGATCATAAAGGAATTTGATATCAAAACTCGCCATGTGCTATATTTTAGAACCCAACTTCCCTCTCAACATCAAGTTTTTATTACATTGAGCATGTTGGTTCATACCAAAATTATATCAGATTCTGTTGTCCCACCTTGCAAAGAACTGATATCATGTAGTTTGTGTCAATATAATCCTAACATTTATCTCCTTAAAGTACATTCAGTGTTACAAGTGATATCAAGATTACACTGTAAATGAGCTGATTTAGAACTTTTGGCACACATTCAAATGCTAGCTGTGCTGTTTTTGAGAATTTCTCGTGCACCACCCTCTGAAAAAAGCTACATTGAATTGTGTCATTGTATGTGACCTCTTTGATTGTATGGGAGACAAAAAAAAATCTTGGTTACTACCAAACTAATTTCATATTTTTCGTCTGTTGGTTGAAATTGTATAATTTGTGTACATAAGTTCTGTGTTCTCCATTATTTGTCAAGTATATTTTGTCCTCTTCTCATCTGCTGTAATTGGCCTACACTGTACAAGTATTATTTTCATAACAGAAAATAATGTGGCACATTCAGCCCTTCTAGTTGCAATTTACAGTTAATAAATGAAATTGATTTGTTTATTATGACTTGTCTTTATATACAGGGTGCTACAAGAATTTTTTTCACCAGTTGCCCAGTTGGGCAACCAAGTTTTCCAGTCACTTGCCCGAACAAAAGTTTGTCTTGCCCAAAATTGATAGCCAATGCCAATTTGCACATGTAGAGGAAAACTAGTAAAAAAAAGACTGGCACTTGTCCTATTGGGCAAGTGATGTTTTGATTTAATTGCCCGACAGCCTAATTTAGTTGCCCCGGGCATGCGGGCAAGTGGGTTTGTAGCGCCCTGCTTATACATTCTAAGAGCTACATCATGTACATGTATATGGCTTTATACTTAATTTTTGTATAAAAATTTGTAAATTTCTTCTTGCAGTTGCAAAATGACCCTTGAATGAATTAATCCCCTGATATACCTCAATCTCAAATATCAAATGCGAAAGGGGCCTTTCCTCCTTAGGCATTACACAGGGGATAAAGGTTGCGCCTTTCACACACCTTGCTTCATTAAACATTAAAGCAGGTGCTTACTTTTAATATGGCAGTCATAACAGAAATATTGCCCTGTGGGGTTTTTCATTCTGCGAGCCTCAGTGAATGAAAATACATGTCTGTAACTTGAAGGGAAGACTGATTTTTTTTTATATATATTTTTTCATCATATACGGCCATTCCACACAAGAGAAAAATCTTGGAATATTTTTATAAGTTCCTCTAATTTTGCAAGGAGACAGTATTTTGTTGATAATTTGCTTTTTAATATAATCTGTGTAACATAACTTGAAAACCTCTCTTTAAAAACAAGTAAGATAGATACGCTTTATAGACAGTTTAATGGCCAAACTTATAGTCTCTCCTGTATGTTACTGTGTTTGTATTCCTTCAACATTTACCAAAACTGCTTTTAAATTTCACAGCAAACTTCCCCTGTACAGTTATGGGAAGATATGGACAGAGATAAGACAATAATATTTGAGATAAAAGTACATATATCAACAAATTATGTTATTGCCAAACTTTTCATTCTGAAGATAAGCTTGGAATGCTGCTGGATTTTGTTGTATAAAGGTGTTTATGTTTAAGACCAAAAAAAAAATTGTTTGATTGCCCTCAACAGACTGACTATCTGAAAATGGCCCAACAGTATTTTTTATAGATTTATTCAACTTTTTCACTTTTCGCTCCATTAATAAAATCCTGTGAAATCGTAGGAAAATATGAGGCGCAACCCCAGATGACAATTTCAGATGTTTTTTTTTACAGTATTACACCCAGCTGGTGTTCAAGTCTAATTTTTCACTTGAAATTTGTTCCTAAAATGAACAATAAAGATAAAAAAGCCTTTTTCTGCTGACTAACACTATCTTTGAAAACTACATGGGCGCTGCATAATTTAGGCCTTAATTCTGGCTCTGGCAGGTGAGAGAAAAATATGATTTTTCTTTTTTTCTCTAAAAAAAGAGGAATGTCATTTTTATCATAAATGTAATCCAGAGATGCCAACCATCCCGAATATGCATGAAATTATACCATGAGTAGCTGAGAGTATGGTTATTGTTAGCATATTTTCTCTCACTTTCATTCACCTTAATTGCATCTTTCCTAATCTATTAATTGCCTCAGGCATATTTCTGAATGGTTGGCATATTAATGTGGGAAGCAAGTCTGGCGCAGTTTTATTTTCTCGCTTCTACATTTTTTTCTCATTTTCAATCCTCTTGTGAATTCCAGTTTGTTCATGATAATATCGTGTCCCATTTCTTGCAGGTTCAAGCCGGCCCGTTGAGGTTCATCATTAGTATTCATAGACGATTCAGATGTGATATTACCTCACACTACAAGACACAACAGCGACACCAAGTGAGAAGTGTGATAGAGACACAAACCATCAATCTGTAAACAGATCATGAAACCCAGCATCTTCGACGGCGGAGATTACATGATGTAATTGTGCACAAAATCAGTGCACGCTCGGAATGAGAACGAGATCGTTTCTGCTCGATCGTCCGTGATCCGAGCCCGCTGACGTCCCTAGCGGCAAATTGCATTGAGATGTCATCCGTACCTCTGGCTCTGCATCCATAATTCATCCCTCCGTCTCGGGTTAACCGGCGACGGTGAGGTGAATGCGGGAGCGCATCCCCGCGGAGGAGAGTTTACGCAAGCCCTGTCGAGGAGGCCGCGACGTGCACGCTCCGCTGCATCCATAATTGAGGGAGGAGGGACCGCCTCCGCACAGCTGTGTGGCGTCTTGTACAAACAGTCATTTCACGCTCGCAGGAGCGGGTAAAACAAATCAACCCACGCACGCACACACACAAACCCACACGCAGGGAAGGATCGTGTGCAGTGTATCTTTTGCTTCTCTCCTGACTCTGCAGGGGGACTTGATTTGATTTTCTACTTGGAGGAGCATTTAATAGCAACAACTCTCAATTTTTCTCTTCCTCACTCACATCCCCCATCTCTCTCAGTCCATCTCGCAGAACCTTTCCAACATCAGGGAGTAAATATATTTCTGATGTAATTGTGATACCGCTCCTATCATATTTCATTTTGATTCGTACAAAAGGAACTCGTCTGACACCTTGCAAGTAATCCCAGGGTACAGGTTGGAAAGCAACATTCGTCAGAAACTGTACTGCGAGCGACCGTTTTGCTGGTATCTGTGGAGCCACCAAACATATGGTCACAACCCCAAGCCTTCATCTCTCGAATAAAACAAATTGATTTCACTCCCGTCGACTGCACCGCTTCGATCGACATCTACCGCCATGTCTCTCCAGACAAAACTCCTATCAATTCTCTTCGTCTTGTGTACAATCCTCATCCCGGCTTATCTCACGGACGAGACCTCCTCACAAAAATGGAACTATTGTGTCGTCGGGGCGGGCCCCTCCGGCTTGCAGATGGGCTACTTCCTCGAGAGGGCTGGAAGAAATTATATAATTTTCGAAAAAGCGAACATGAGTGGAGCATTTTACACCACTTACCCCCGCCATCGAAAGCTGATCAGTATTAATAAGAGGCACACAGGAAAGACGAACAAGGAATTCAATATGAGACATGACTGGAACTCACTCATCAGTGATGATGAAAGTTTACTTATGAAGTAAGTATACATTTTTTCAGTTTTCCTTGATTTTATTGTTACTTCACAGGAAATGAAACTGCCCAGAAGACAAATGGTTTTGATTTATTCACCATGAGTAGAACAAAAATACTGGCGACAGTAAATAACTCCCATTTAGACTTTCAACAATAGCAGTAGCGAACAAGAGAAAGTATTAAAATTCCCTACTTATTCAGTAAACACCTGTGATGCAGAATTAAGGGTATATGAAAAGTTCTTTTGTATTATGGAGGATGCTTACTTGGAGGATGCTTACTTGATGGAATCAGTAAAGGGGATCTGGATAGGCTACAATGTTTGCAAAATAGGTCTGCTCGAATCATATTTCAACAACCTAAGTATTGTCATGTCACTCCCTTACTTAACGAACTTCACTGGCTTCCCGTTCCCAAAAGAATACAATACCGCACAATCGTT
>BQKZ01007900.1:21593-23647 GCA_036244855.1 Temnopleurus reevesii | reverse complement strand
CCCGTTAAGGGCTTATATAAATATACATTCACGTTAACTGCCCTGGCATATAATGACATAACATAACATTTTTTATTACACAAAGATAGCTGAATGAGTGGGATATCCTTTACATTTTGAGTATATGGTCTGTCTCGCGAAATTCTAATTTGCATTATAAATGCGACAATTTCTAATCTTCTGAGCCATGTCCACATAAACTTGTAAATGTAGTAAATGGGACCTTGAAGTGTTTGAATGGCGTGGCTCTTGCATTATGTAATGAGCGAGATGATTTTGATGATGATATATGACAATGGTTAAAATAAGGAAATATAAAGAAACACACAAATACACGTACCGTACACTTACCTGTGGTTATATAAGTTGTAAACCCCAGCAGCGTTATCCAATGGAGGAAAAAAGCAGATTATTGAACTGTCCACCCTTTTATCCAAGCTGCTTTTATCAACCCAGTATATGCATGCATAGGGTTGTTTGCGTAAATGACTGTGCGTTTTTAAAGTTACGTAATCATAAACACGAATCCCGTTCGAGAAGAGATACTAGTCACCATCCATAAGAATTACGTTAACGCAATGATTGTTACTGATCTATGAACCTCCTCAGATCGATTCGAATGAGGAATAGAGAGGATTAATCTTCATTCCTATATTTATTCAGTGTGGTTGCATGTATGTGACAGTATAAAGCCCACTCAAAACTGTAGGCAACCGAAGGTTGGCAATTTGGGAATAAAAATACGGAAGCTTAGACGTGCTGCTCAAAGGCGCCAATGTGCCTTCTATATAGGACGAGAATGCGAGAAGTTGAACAGCTCGCCTTTGCGCAAGCTGCACGTATAATTATATAAGCTTCCGTATTTCTCAATTTCGCCAACCTATTAGTAGGATTAGTCGTTTGCCTCAATACGCGGGTTTATAAATGCAAATGTTATACATGCCTCTGACATGGCCACAAGTATAATGTATGCACAACTTAATTCTAAGTATTGTACACTCTTAGAAAAAGTTTATTCAAATTTGAATCAAAATTTATTGTCACTTATTGATGAACGTGCACAGGTCGATTCAAATGAGAAGTAAATCGGATTACCGAACATAATTATACCTCCCTTTTAAGCACATATCGTATGTATAGTGACTAATGTGTTTTAAAGTTACGTAATCAAAACACGAAAACACGGAAGGTAACAGTCCAGCAATTCGTAACATATTAATAACGTACGAATGATATAATTAAGCGTCATATAGCGTTATAAAACGGAAAATAAGGATATTATAGGTTTTCCCGCGCAACTTCATTAAACTTTCGTTTGATTCCACGCAAAATCGTTAAATTAACGTGATTATGAATAATTTAAATGACCTGTTAGATGATAATAATACATGTTTACAACGCTTTGTGTGCTTCACATTATTCTAGCGTCTCCCAAGTTCAAAGTCAGAGTTATCGTGTAAACAAATATGTCTTTTAGCTTGCGCTTGAACACTTCAAGGAATTCATGTGATGAACATTTTAATTAATAAATAGTTCATTTTATTTGATTTAATTTGCCTGCGATTTCCCATTTTCTCATTTCCTTTCAGCGTGCAAATAAGAACGATCAAATTGAAAAAAGAAGAAGGAACCAAGAAATGTTTTCAAAATCACGGTGGAATCAAGCAAACCTTTTGATTGGCGTGAAATTAAGTGACCACTTTTGGCTGCTAAGTTCAATAAATGTCCTTCTTAATTGAATAGTTCATGATTTTAAAATAGCCTAAAACAAAATTGATTATTAGATAAAGGAAAATAAACCATGTATGGTACAAGAGAATCAACGAAAATCTGTCCAATCGGAATGTCCTTTAGTTGAATTGACAATCTAATTAACTTGATATTGATCAATCAATTAACCAATCAATTACGTAATTTCTGACGTAAGCGCATCACCTTTCCAAATAATAGGCAAGCGCGTAACAAAGCATTTCGCGTGGCAAGCTCTCCATGCGCGCGCATTGCCTCAAAACAATGCATTATGCGCGCAGCCAAATTAAATTGCCAAAGTTTGT
>BQKZ01007900.1:9093-19093 GCA_036244855.1 Temnopleurus reevesii | reverse complement strand
TTAGATCATTGCCCGATGGACGATTCAGAATTGACCGAAGACGAGTTCGATGACAGCGGCGTAGGCATTGTCAACGTGAACCAGAAGGGCGTCGGCGTCCAGTACGGCGATCCATCGTCCCTGGTCGTCATCGGGCGCGGTCTACGACTTCATACACCTCCTCGTGAATCTGCGGTGACCGCGAAAGACGAGGTTCGAGTTTCTTCTGANTGATAATGATGATAATGATGGTGATGATATTGATGAGGATGGGGATGGTGGTGATGATGATAAATTGATGATGGTGATGATGAGGAAAATGATGATGATGATGATGATGATGATAGTGATGATCATGTTGATAAATTGATGGTGGTCGTGGTAATGCTGATGCTGATGATGATGATGATGACGTGGTGAGGTGACCGAGGAGATGATCATCACGACGGTGGTGGTAATGATGAGAAGGAGGGAGAAAAGAAGAAGGAGATGGGTGATGATGAAGATCGATGATGGTGATGGTGATGGTAATGATCAATAAATTATGATGAAAGAGAAGAAGAAAAGATGAAATAAGAAGAAAAAGGAGGAGGAGAAAGAATTTATGATAATATTGACAGAGAGGCGGGAAATACAGCACTTTCGAGATAGTCAGGAACGAAAGAGGCGGCTGGCTAGGAAGAATGTGCGCTACATCAAATATTCTTTGGTCTCGGGCGAATTTAGGAATTACTAGGTATCATGAATAAAATTCCACTATAGGCCTTTATGATAAAATGACAAGGGCAGATTTAATTAAACAATGCAAACGGAGCTTTCAGGGGAGAAAATGAATCTTGAATTGATATTTGAATTGGCTACATACCTTGTATACCGTACTATTTTTCTCCTCGATAAATTTAATGATAAGGAAAAAAATAGATCTGACTCTCGCCTTTCAACCAGAGTATTGGCCCCACGGTTCGAGCCCCACCTATGACGTTAATTTGTCTTAAGCAATAGATTACTCCACATTGTGCTGCACACAACCAAGGTGAGATGAATTGCAGTAATTTGTACCTTGAATAAGCTTATGAACCTTATAGCGCAATGACAAAGCCAAATTAACAATATTTCAATTGCAGGAACTTTTCATGAAGATGTGTAAGCGCTATATAAAACCCGTTTATTGATATCATCATCAACATGATCAAATTTTCATTCTAGATCATTGTCCGATGGACGATTCAGAATTGACCGAAGACGAGTTCGATGACAGCGGCGTAGGCATTGTCAACGTGAACCAGAAGGGCGTCGGCGTCCAGTACGGCGATCCATCGTCCCTGGTCGTCATCGGGCGCGGTCTACGACTTCATACACCTCCTCGTGAATCTGCGGTGACCGCGAAAGACGAGGTTCGAGTTTCTTCTGAAGGAGAAGAAGGTACATATTATGATATTGATGATGATGATGATGATGCATGATGATGATGATGATAATGATAATGATGATGGTGATGATTATGATGATGATGATGATGATGATGGTGATGATGATGATGCATGGTGATGATTATGATGATAATGATGATGGTAGTGATAATGATGATGGCGACTGAGAAGATGATAATCGTGATCTTGGTGATTCCAAGAGGATGCATATCAAAGCTGCTTATTAAGGAGATATAGGGGAGGAGACAGACACCGCAGAATGTTTTGAAAAGTGGATGGGCTGTGATGTTTGTATGCGTTTTCTGAAAAAGAAAGTGTGCGTGTGTGTGTGGGGGGGGGGGGGGGGGGGTGTATTTCTAGCCCCGATCAGAGGTTTGTAAAGAAGAAGACAAAGTGAAGTAGACAGATAGAAGAGGTCTGGGTTAAACAACGTTTTCCCCCTACAGTTTATCAATGAAAACTATTTAAACAAATATTTCAGACTTTTTTCAAAATGTTATCCTACCATGCAGAAAACTCTCCCAATATCGAGACCACAACACCGCCGTCATCCGGGGAAGACATCCACCTCGACTCGAACATTCTCGGGTCCTTCCCGCCGACACCGTCCGAGACCAAACGGACGGGATCGTCCCGACGTCCGACTCTGAGCCCGGTGATCGAAGAAGATGTCCGCGAGTACATGCAGACGTGGAGCTCCGAGGGGGACGATGATGGGGTGGTCGATGGCGAGGATGGCGTCGGTTGTGGGGCGGGAGATGCTAGAGTTAACGTGGTCGAGGCGGACGTCGCCGGGGCGAGTTCCGAGGAGGAATACGCAGATGAGATGTCCAGGGTTCTTTCATCTGCTGCCGTGGATGCTGCACTTGCTGAAATCAATTACGGTGAGTTTTTTTTTAAATGGCGTGTACCATTTAAATTTAAATAATCAAGCCAGTAGAAGAAGAAAGAAAGAGAATCGAACTTTAACGTCAACCTTCGAAAAACATGCCCGGGGCTCGAACCCGCAGCGCAGGAACCTATACAAGCCATGTTTACTGTCCAAAATATCTTGATTTCAGGCGCACGCCACGACGGTATCTATGAACATAAATTCTAACGCTGAATTTCCAGGGGAAAAAGGTAGGGGTGACATTGGCGGATATGTTTTTTTTTTTGGGGGGGGCAAATTGACAAACTAGGGGGCCGCCATATCTTTTGCGCGATCATTGAGGATCTTTTGTTTTTTTTTTGCCTGTCAGAAAATTTGATTAAAAATGTCCGCATGGATGCCCCCGTAAAATTTTTAGAAAGAGGGAGGGGAGCTTTTTTTTTGACCTGTTGCATTATACAATTAATTGATCGTGAATTATCTATTGTACAAACAAAATAAATAAGCAAGAAACTTTGAACTAATAAGGATAGACATAAAATACTAAAATTGAACCGTCATCTCAAGGAACAGGGGGGGGGGGGGGGGGGGGGGGGGAGGGGGCAGGATTGGATCTTATGTCCTGAATTATTTGAGGCATAATCTAAACTGATTTACGTTTAACTAATTTCTTAGTTTGTTTCGGTTGCCGTTGATGAACGAATATATCATTTTCAATCAACAATCTCTGGTATTTGAATCCATTGACTTCATCAATACGTCAATCAATTAAAACTTTTTTTATGATTTATTTTCATTTCTAACTTGCAGAACAAGGTATACAGGCGAAGACCCTCCAGGCTGGATTTGTTGATGAACTAGATGACAGTTGCGACGGTAAGCCCAAAGCACTTATACATAGATCCCAAATTTCGTTTGGGGCATAAGAATAAGAGTTCGCTAAAACGGGAGAAGATTGTTGCACGCATTCCGGCTGAAAATGTGAAACAACCATGGGGTTCGCTAGCATTGGGCGGCTAGCGGAGACTGACGAGATGAACTGAGATTCCGATGGTATGTGTGCATGGATTATGAATTCCCATTGATTTTGCAAGTGAGGCGATAGAGTGATGAAAAGAGCAACATATAGGGGTGTTGCTCAAAAGTTGCAATTGATTGCAAATCAACTGCAAATCAGTTTCAAATTGTCACGCGTATTTCCATTCGGGCACGGTATGCGTATTTAACAAGACGCGCATGAAACAATGATTTTGATTGGCGCGTTCCGATCAACTGCAACTTGCGATCAATTGCAACTTTTGAGCAACAACCCCATAGTCATTTTAATTTCGCGATAATTAAGCCATTTCATGGTTAATTTTATTCAAACAAATTATGAACATTCTCTATCGTAATGGTTACAGCATAATCGTAATACTTTTAATGCAATACATAAATTAATATTTGAAGCGCCATCTCTCCTAAAACTGATCTTTTCTTTTAATGCATCTTGTTCCCCTTCTTTTAGACCTCGTCATCATCCTCCCTGAGGCTCATGAACTCATCTACGACAACGTCCCCGCTGGTTCTAGTCTTGACGCCAGCCTGCAGGATGCGGCAAACGCTCGTACCCAACTGGACGCCCAGGCGGATTTCTTGGAGAATAGTCTAAATTGCCTGGAGATCACTCTAGATCGAATGTCCCTCAATGAGGCTGTGATGCCAGATGGAAGCGTGGTAAGATTGGAAAAAGTCGAATAACTTTGAAATGAGTTTCCCAAACTTTGTGTTTTCATTATAATACAAGACTATAATTATTATGTTGCAGGGCCTCCATGTAAACCAATAATAAACGACTGATGAAGCTACCTTCTTGAAATAAAACCCATAAACAAATAAACAAATTAATACAATGAATAACAATTACTTAGATTATATGTATAAAAAAATGAATAGATAACTGAAGATATGAAGATTGAGAAATTATTGAAATTGATGCTGCTTTCTAACTTTCTTCCATCTTGCTCGCACTATAACAATTTGTCACGTGGTCATAAAGCGAAGATATAGTTCAAGATGACTGCAAAATTGTTACGATGGTACGCGTAGGCTAATAAAGTAACTGTAAATTATATTTTGTACTTTCTGCATCAGGTTTTTCTGAGAGATCAACTTCAGAAGGCAAAAACTGGTCATCTCTTACGTGTGTGGGAAAAGACAAAAGAATATCAAGATAAATACATTTCAGATGGTGAGTAAATTAATTGATTCATATCATGACATAATACCATGCTTATCTAAACCTAACGACGTAATAGAATCCCATTCACAAAGGCCGACCACACCCTTGCGTTTTTAGCCTGCGTCGGCCCAGGGTTTTTGACAATTAAAAACGCTTCGTTGACGCACAAAGACGCATGACACACAGTGGACGGGGCGTTCAGCGTACGCTCATTGAGCGGAAACCGAATGGCAGTCCACCGTCTTATCCGCGTATAATGTGAGTTCGGGGAGCGGTTTTAATTGAAAAAAAAATCCCGCAGGGCTGACGCAGGCTAAAATGCAGCGGAGTGAGTCGGCCTTTAGTAATTATTTGTCATTTATCATTTGTTCCTTTTCTGCAACTTTGGACATGAGGATATTATATGTTTAGATATGTCTATTTACTGCTGCATGGTAAATTGATTTTCAGAAATCTTGTGGGGCCGATTGCTCGAAATGGTCTTAGCTATTCTCTTCATGCTAAGGCGTCTTAAGTTCTTGCACCACCCTCTCAACATATTCGTATCGATGCTAATGTCTATGTTACGAAGATGGCACAAGAAGTCAAGACTTAACATGAACATATCGAGCAATTGGCCCCTGTTGGCTATTTTGACATAACATCGTTATTGCAAAGAATTTCGATGGTAAATATATTTCACTCTTTCTCCCCCCCCCAAAAAAAAATTATTCAGCTGAAATGGAGAAGCCGTTGGCTCAGATACAGAGAGAGCTTTACCAAGATCAAATCAAGGCTTTCACATCAGCAAATGAAGACATGAGAACGGCTGTAACACAGGCTACTCTACAGGTAATCATTTACAGTAAACTGGCAGGGTACTTTTTATCTGCAAACATCATTCTAGCTCAAGATTTCTGTTTTTAACTTTTGTCCCTCCCGATTTCAAGAAATATATGTAAACAAGTGTTGTGATAAAAAAAACAATATATTTGTACATATATATATTATTTAAAAAGTAATATAAAAACGTAATTTTGGGGCGAAAATAGTCAATGATGACTTATAGCTTAACAAATCCAATCAAAGAAGAAGTAGAAGATTTCCCTATCTCAGCAGGTAGTTCCACAGAAATGGGTAGTTCCATGAAATTAGTTGGGTGCATATGCCGATCCAGGGAGGGGGAGGGGTGATGGATGGGGGTTGGTTTGAAAGGCTTTCGGCTCCGTCTTCGGGCGATACCAAGGAGAACGTCTCGACAAACAAGGGGACCACCGTCTTTAATTTGTTCATTGAAGACGTGTTCTCTTTGTTCTTTTTTTTTGCTTGTCAGCTCGACGGCGGACTGAAATGTTTTTGGAAGTTTAAATAATATTAACATTATAATTCAGCTTGAATAATGATATGGCTCCTTCAGCCTAAATCATTCAAAGTGATGACACTTCGAAACATGTTCTTATTAAAAAGTTGTGTTCTCTTTGTTATATTATTATTCAAATTTATATCGTGTCGTTATTTTGGAAGTATATTTTTTGGAAGTGTTGGACCTACTAAATAGATCTTTTTATCATACTTGAATAATATTCTTCCAGGAGCAAGCCCTGCGTGGACAAGCCCGACAGGTCCAGCAGACGTACTCTGGCCTCGAGCAGAATATCGCCGGCATGACTAACGACCTCGTGGGGCTACAAGCCCGTCATCATCAGCTCCAGAATGCTCTAATGGAGGAGAGGGTAGCCAAGGAGGCTGCTCAGCGGGAGAACGAGCGGATCTACCGACGAAGTAAGTTTTGCTTGATTTGTCAAGAAAACAGCAAACACTTACAAGTATGAATTTACACATACACGTATAACTTTGATGATTTGTTACCACGAGTATTTCAGGCCAAAACGACATATCCCCGTTTTTCAAATATGGATGTTTTCTTATTTAAACACTATCATAGATCGCATCCTTTATATTAACCGTTGACGACTCTAACCGTGATGTCCTATATACAAAAAGTCTAGGTTCTAAGGGACAACGGGTTGAGGGACTCACCCAAATGAAACTATAAGTTTCTTTGTTTTTTTGTTGTTTTTTTTTGGGGGGGAGACTGGTGAACTATTCTGTCCAAAGACATCAACTAAATATTCCAACAATTTTGGCTGGAATGAATATTGTGTGAGAACTGAATTTTACACTCCATCATCATTTCACAGGCAGTAGTGACATTATCCAACCGACAGCTGAGTACCCCAGAAAGAGTCAGCGCCAATATCAACGTCAGTCAGAGTGGATGTCGGAACAATCAGTCTCAGGGTCCTCCAGCGAGGACCTACCGCCATCTGCTGCTATGTCGGAATCCTTCCCTCAGCAACGTAGTCAGCCCTGGTGGCCACAGCGCAACGGTTCACAGAGAGACACCGACTACATCCAGCCACCGCCGTGGCGCCGAGGCTACAGACAACCAGGAAGGGGGAGAAGGTTCCAGTTTGGACAACGCCCTGGATGGAGGTCTCAAGGGAACTGGAGAGATACCGAGGGACCACGCCCTTGGGAGCGGCGAAGACCACCGCATGCTCAACGTCCCTTCGGAAGCCGACAACACGCCCCTCCTCATCCCGCTCCTGCACCGTTCACGCCCCCGTTCAAGAGGGAAACAGAGGTCATCCTGACGCAGTTCTTCCACGAGATGGGACGCGTCGAGAACCTTCTCCGAGAGCGTGGCTTCGCGAAGGGTCCCGCCGCTGATGCTCCGGTCATACCTTACCGACCGAGCCCTGCGCGGTATCAACGCTTCTCTGGAACTCGCCACGAAGGGTGGGAAGGTCGTCGAGGAGGGATTGGATCACGTTCTCTGCCATCGATGGGTGGAGGCGTTGGTCGTCCATACCGTGAACGATCTCAGCGGAACACGGAATGGTTCGATACGAGCCGATCGCAGACGAGCAACCAGGTCGGCCAAAGACTCTCGGACGAGGCGGTGTCGGAAGTTACCCTTCAAGCGACCGCATCTGCCTAGGAGAGAGCGAACATTTAGATTTTCTTGAAGCCAATCACAACCTTTTTACTGAGCCAAAAATCTTGGTAATATCTGTGGTCCATATCTGTTTCCTTAATATATGTTCTATTAAGTTAACTAGCTAGCCAAGAAATAGGACTGCCATCGGACTCGATCTATTTTTTTTTACCCACTTTAAGTTAGGGCCCTGATTCCGTCAAAAATGTATGGCCCTTTTTTATGCCTAATAGTAAACAATGAACAAAATGAGTAATTTGGTACTAATGAATGGGGAGATTCCTGGTATAACGTTACAGATTCTGTCAAAGTTGCCAACCGTAAGGATCCTCATCAGCAGCATGGATCGTTTCATCATTGAGAATTGAAAACTTGTGAATTTGTAAAGATATTGTAATATTTTTCTCATATTCGCACTTCGTTCATCTGATTTTTCTTTATATATCCACTGACAGCAGGATTATCCAGGAGTGGCTTTCCCTTTAAGCAATCCAGCAATTTTTTGTCAGTCCCGTCGCTCCCAGTACCTTTAACATGTCTTTTTTTCTCATCACAATTGCATATAGTAATTCAAAGATTTTCATCAAATGATGTTATTCACGTGTAGAATCATACATTAATTTCATCCTTTTACATTGTACATTATGGAGTGTTTTGAGTCATTAATTTTTCAAATGCTTTTAATAATCAAAATATTTTGATTTATTTTGATTTAAATATATTAATCGACGGTAAGTCTATGGCAAAACAGACAAAATAGAGGTACTGTTATTTTTTTTTAATTGATCGTACATCTCTTTCATGTTGCAGGCTCTAGATACAAGAAAATAAGATTATAAAAGTTTTATTGATAGAGAATATAAAATGTTAATTGAATAGAAAATATGAATTTAATTATTTATCGAAAGTTTATAATAAATATGTTTGTTTGATATAACTAGAGAATAAATTTGTTATCATAAGTGACATATTTCATTTGACATTTTAATTTGTTGATTGATAGTGAAGTAATATACTTGAATCATACTGTAAATGGCTTTATAATGTGTTATTATTGCTTCCTTTGATATACAATTTAGTTTACCAAACATAGGATCATATTTTTGACGTAAAGCGATAACGCGCTATTATAATACCTGTGATAATTCAATTCAATTCAAAATAACATTTATTTTTTCCATGTTTTCCTTCAAATAAATCAGTGATGTACAGTGTACCAATTTACAATTGTAATCAAATTATAGGACATTTAGAACATGAATCATTAAGGTACGTAAACAAATTGAAGGAAAAGGGCGCATATCCAGAAGCAGAGTTTGTGTTGGATGCGCCGGCAGATACAACAACAACAAAGAAATAATAATAATGAGGATGATATTACAAGTATTACTACTACTACTACTACTACTACTACTACTACTACTACTACTACTTCTGTACTTCTACTAATAATGACAATACCTGAATCTTATGTAGCACACTTTTCATTCTAATCAGATGTTCAAGGAGCTCATATTAAATCAAAGACAAGAAATAAAAGGAAATTGAAATTAAAGAATACTGTTTAAGAATTAATTAGTTCTTTAAGTTGCCCTTGAAGGAAGATGTTGAAGCGTTTAGAATCTGTGAAATGGTATTCCATTGGGTTAGTCCTATATCTGAGCGAGAATACTCACTCAAATTGTACATTGTACAATTATAAAAAAATTAATGTCAAATGTACGATGATTTTGATTCTCGGTTGTCTTACTGTGTGTATGTATAATGTATTTAAAAGTTATTTTGTTTTGTTTTTCTTTTTTTTCTGTGCAGTGAAGCTATACCTATGAAATAAAATGATGAAGCATGACTACTGTCTATTTCTTGTTGTAATTCCAGCCCGTGGCTTGCTTGTTTCAAAGAGATATAAAATAGATAAATATATCATTATGCATGGTGGGGTTTTACTATATTTTTCGTGCTCACAGTTTTGTTTAGCTTGTCAATTAAGTCATGCAGAAAATAATTCAGCCCTCCCCATTTCAAAGTGAATATTTTTTTTGCATCATGTCACATTTATCACAATATTGATGATAGAAGGCGCCAGACAGCTTTTAAAAATATCATGTTATTATGAAATTTTCACTTTTTTGGCTACTATATTTACCAAAATGATTTTTAGTTCGTCATTTTTATTTGCATGAAGTTTGAAAAAGTAGTTCTAAATATCTTATTCAAATATTCATGAAAAATGACTAAAAAAAAAAAAAAAAAGAACAATTCAGTGCTGGAAATTTTTTTCTGTTCAAGATGCAAAGGAGAGAGCAAAGTCAATCTAAAAAAACATAAATTGTGACGACATTACCAATTAAGCATTTTGAGCCTAAAAACTAGGATTATTCCTAAAACGGACAAACATGCCTTTTGTTTTATGGTTGTCATGACAACGTTAACATGAACTACAGGATGATAAATATGGTAATTGAGTCATCAAATTTGAACGTTATCGGACCGAAGATGTAGGAGCTAGTGGATTGCGA
>BQKZ01007898.1:6001-19407 GCA_036244855.1 Temnopleurus reevesii | reverse complement strand
AATATCTGACAGTTGGGAATTTTTTTTCAAATGAAACGATGTTATAGAAGTACTTAAATAAATAGCAAGATAGTATGAAAGCAATGGCAATAGGCGGGTTTATCAATAGATGCAAATTTAATGAGTTCTCTAAACACAAAGGTTGTTCTTGATGACACCAAAACTTACCCAACCTAGCACCTAGTCATTTTTGAAATCTGCACACTATTGCATAAAAAGTTGCATTTAAACGCAACTCAGAAAATTAAATGGAAGTCCTAAATACACGCTCCTGATTGGTTAAAAATGGAGTTGCGTTAAATTTTCAGACTTGCGTTTAAACGCAACTTTTTTTGCAATAGGGCCCTGAATACCTAGTTTTGTAGTTCAATTCTTAATAAACAATTAAAGGAATACATCCTAACTACTTTCATTGGCAAGAAACATGCATAAATTTGAATCTATTTAGTAAACCAATCTTTTCCCATCTCAATCTCTGTGCTTATTTCAGGATCTGGCATCATCCGATGACCGGCGGCCGCCCCTGTTCCAGTGCCATGGCAAGGTTGATCCGTTGGTCCTTTACGAGTGGGGACGGAACACCAAGGACCTGTTGACTGCTGCAGGGGTCAAATGTCAGTTCCATAGCTATCCCAGGCTCTACCATGAGATGAACAAAGATGAACTAGATAAGCTCCAAGAATGGATGGAACAAACATTGGTGGCGTCGTGACACCAGATATGTTGGAATTTAGAACAAGTAGTTAAAAAAATATATACAAATTATATTCTAATTAATTCAAAGAATGAGAAAAACTGACCAGAAAGTATTAGAAAATGTAAATTGAGCAAAGAAATTGGAGCTTGATTGGGATTCGAACCCGAGACCTCTGGATTGCCAGACCAGCGCTCTGCCACCTGAGCTATGGCAAGCCCTTATGCGGTGTTTGTCCCAGAAACCCCTTTCAAATTATATTTTGTAAGATGTTTAAAAACCATTATTAAGCAGCAAATGGAGAAGGATTCACTTTCAGACCTGGGATGTGTTTCACCAAGTTACGAAAGACTTTAGAACAACTGGTATCAGTTCTTGTTCTGAATACTTGTAATATTATCAATCATTACGCATAGGAATTGATACCAGTTGTTCTTAGTCTTTCTCATCTTGGTGTAACACGACCGCAATAGCTGAGTTACACTGTATTAATCACGAATATAGATTACGAATTATTGCTTTCCCCATTGAAGCATTATCATCATATTTGGTGATGTGTTTTGTTTGTATTTGCAATATTTATGTCAGCAAGAGTTTTCAGAGTTTCCAAAAATGGAGGAATCAGAAAAAGTCAAAGCCCAATGCAAAGTCAAATGATGTTCGGATTCTTGGATTATTAAAGTGTTTATTCCAAACCTATGTCTATATTTGACTTTGTGACGTGTCTTTTCTATTTGAAGGCAGTCATGACCATAAACTTTTGAGTCTATTTTATGATGTTTCTCTTAATTTTGTGGGCTCTATACCCACTTTAATTGTCATTGTTATATTTGCTTTTGGGCATTAAATACCATATGAATTTATTTAAGAATATGTGCCATAAAATAGGGGGTATTTATATCATGCTATGAAAAATGCTCTATTGAATTCGAAATAATCAACTTTGTTCATGAGCTAAACGGCAAGCTAGACTGATTCAGTATTAACATATTTGTGCAGGCTATATTGATAGGGCTAGGGAGTGGGCTTATGTACATCCCCCATGTAATATTTTAACAACTCAAAAAGATTATTAATTCCATAATATGACATCTAATTCCACTGCCGCCCCATCTGGTTTTTGATATTACAGGTATTTCATGCAGGGCATCATACATCTATTTAGATTTAAAATAATCTATTTTAAATCTATTTCATGCAGGGTATTTTAAATCTATTTAGTTGCAAATAATATGCATGAAAGTGTGCTGATACTCTTTCAAAATAGCTATATGATATATTAAGATAATAAATTGCTTTTATAAAGATAATTCTGTAGATTATTTCTTTTTATTTGGTTTGAAAAAGAAAATTGTGAGTGCAGAGTGCGTCAAAATATTTTGCTTATCTGTTATCACTATAAAGCTAAGTAAAATATGATCACTTGACCAAATCTGTGTTCTGAGGTCTTATAATAATTTAGCGAAATATTCTGACCTGTACTACACATGCATTTGGAGCAGAAAAACTGTGAAATTTATGAAGAAATGGAGAGAAAGTTAAGGGAAGGTGGCCAAACTTTGATCCAGCCTCCTTTGTTATGTGGAAACCACCTGACTGTATAGAATACGACACACCTTGTGCCCCTGCATGCATCGAGATGTGACTCTCTGCACGCATCATGGCGCGATTTCACTTGATTCTAGAAATGTATCCACAATGTGCGGCACTCAACACAGGTGAGGTGAATGGGTACTGGTAGAAAGAAATTCCTTGAATGCAGTGAGCGCCTAATGGTAGCCATGCTATAGCCGTGTAATAATTAACAGAGCACTTAGAAACACTTTGTATTAAGCGCTATATAAATGTTATGTATTATTATTATTATTATTATAAAGCTCATGATGTATGCAGACATGTTGGGCTTCCAGAATATGATGTAAAATAAAATGTGAATCACCAATCACGTTAACCAAATAAACTCCTCAAAAAAAGTTTGGAAATCTAAGTTTACGGACACAGCATAAATATGGCAAATCTATATCCATATCAAGTCATATCACTGAAAAGAGTGTTTTATTATATCAAGAATGACATCTCATTTGTTTCCAGATGTTATTTCACAGCTAAGTAATTCCCTTTGAAGTATAAAAAAGTATGGCCGCAAAAGCTACAAATCAGTAATTGATCTATTGTAGTCACGTAGCTAAACTATGGATTTAAATGGATACAAACCTGTGGATAGATCGATGAATAAAATAACGAATACTCAATGCTAATCATCTTGTAAAGATGTTTATTACAATTACTGGTAACAATCTAAAAATGTCACCTGAAGAAAAACTAATTTATTCATTATTTCAATGTTTAATTAATCGTTTCTTCCTACTCTTGCATCAATTTTATCCAATCAAAACCACATTTTAATGGTGACACAACAGTAAGCCATTTACACATTTTGCAGTTTTTACTCTCATACCTTTGTTACTTTCATAGGGAATTGCTGAGCCGCGAAATAACACCTGTAAATAAATGAGACGTCATTCTTTATGTAATAAATCACACTTTTCTGTGATATTGCTCGATATGGAAATCAATTTCCCATATTTTTGCTATGTGTCCGTAGACTTAGATTTCCAAACTTTTTTTGAGGAGTTTAGTTCTCTTTTCAAAGCTGTGGCAATTTACATTTTAATTTCCATCCCTATTCCAGAAATTTGGCATCTCTGTATATGATGTCTTTCCATTTATTTTCGTTAATGAAATGAACAAGCATAAAAGCAAGGGACTCTCTCATGAAATTGCCTCATAATAATGATCATATTGAAACAAGTATAACAGAATCGACCCACACTATAGTCATTTTAAGCTAGTGAACTTAATCATCTCTCTGTCAAGGATTTTTATGTCCATACTGCAGTTTGTATGCATTTCGTATAACGTCTGATGACACAAATGATTAAAAATGTAAGGTATTTCAGATGCTGCAAACTAGGAGGTGGAATGCTATTGAATAATTACCAAAAATAAAAGAGAAAAAGCAATGTGTAATGCAAGCACAAGCTTTTATGAGATTATATAAAATGATTGGATTTCCCAACAATATTTAGAAAAGCTAGTTAATTTTTAAAAGACTGTATAGAAGAGAATGCAATAACAAAAAGAGAAAAGACTTGCTTCTTGGTCAAATGACATTTTATTTCCAAGAAAACAGGGAATTACAAGCAGGATCATTAATGCTTAGAAAATAATATTTTCATATGAACAATCATATGAAATGAGATACGGGCTCTAAATTGATACTTTTATACAAAGGGAAATTGTTATAAATAACATTACAAGCTTCAAGTAATTAAAGCTATGACCATTGTGAAAAGGTATCTTGACAAAATCTTGGGTATATTTAATTATTTCAGAATTATAAAGAATATGCTTAACACATACATGTAGCTACTAACCAGGAATTGATATCATTATAGTTATTATTCACATATTATGCATTGAATTACATTATTTATAGCATATATTGCAAAATGAAATTATTTTCATTGTGCGAAACGGAGGAAATATTGGTCTAAAATTGATGATTGCTAAGCTAAAATTAATACATATATCAGCTATGTATTCACTGATTTGACAGATGATTGACAGTCACAATGAGTATATAAATGACTAGTCTCATGATTCCACACAGGATTGATAAAGGATATCATAAAATTGTAAAAGTATGTAGGCATAAGGTTGGAAAGCCTGCGATCCCCAATCCTGGCAACAAACAATTTTCAGAATATTCTCACATTTTCCTGAATATTCTTTAACATTTCCATATTTCAATTTCATCATCATCCATAAAAGTACAGTCCACCAGTGGTGTATATTAGTACTTGTGGCAAATATTTGTACATAGGTCTGTATAGCATTGATTTCAATGGGGGAACTAAAGTTTCTTGTATTCTTGTTATATACACAGATCCACGTCATTACCCGACACAACAAAATGTTGGTAATTTCTATGTGAAATGAAACTTGTAGAGCACAAAGAATATTTGAAAACAAATTGATAATATACATATGATGTCATTTTACATAATATATAGATATAAAACTCTCATCCACATATATATCTAGTTGGGCTAAATATGAATATATAAAGCTCTGCATAATGGTAACTTTTAATGGTGCAAAAATAGTATTTACAAAACTATTTTAGTTTCAGTTTATTTAATTGAAATTGGATGAAGAACAAGGTGATTTTCTGTTCAGTGATTGGTTTGGATGAAAGACTCCATTCAAATAATTCTTCACTCTAGTATGAGTCCAACACTATACAATATCATTATTATTGTTGTTAATGATGTGAAAATGACGTGAAAAAAATTGTACAGCGCTGAGAGATTTACTTTAATATGAAGCGCCTTTTCAAGCTTATGGTATTATTATTTAGAAGATTACTCTATTCATAGGATTGCATAATACATGGTACATTACCCATGTTAGTATATTGAATAAGTAGTGTTTGGCAGTGATCATATTTTTTTAATCAGAAATTCATGTCGAGTCAAACCTACTGAAGTTAACAAAAGTATTTGTACAAAAGATGGGACTTTTTACCAACAAGAGATGCAATAAAAATTGATGTGTGTTTTTTGGTAAGTTGTGAAGTGTTTTCATATTTCCTTTCTGGCCTCAAACAACAGGCCTATGGCAGACTTTTCCTCATTTCATTATGTAAACTTTGTGGGACGAAACTTCACAATCTCTTCACAAAACTTCACAAGATATAGAATGAATTTTTATAGCAAATTCAAACGTAGATTCTGTTGTCCTAAAAAATTTTGGTATGCTCACAGAGGGAAGAGAAACACTATTGTATTGCTCTGTTTGATGAGGACGGAATGCTCAAACATCAGCTAACTACGTTTACATTGATACACAAAATTAGATGCTTTGAACACACACCACTAGACAAATTCACTGTACATGCTTACAAACACTAGCATCTAATTTCGAACATGATCTTTTTCTTCATATGACAACACTGAAATCCACGCCAAATGTACAGAATGAAAAATTTCTTGGAAACTATAAGTTGAAAGCACATTCTAAAATAGACACGACACCATGGGTGTCAAATTTATGTGGATATATCTTTGGTACAAAGTGTTATATTCTATCAGAGTCAGCCAATATTCTGATTATCAAAAAGTATGAACAGATGCCATAATGCACTGTTAGAGGTTTTGTACTTTCTGAACCAACTCTAAATACAACCTAAAAACTGGAGATATAAAGTCAACCTTGCCCCAATCGATCTTGTACAAGTCAAATTATGGCCTCCGCCACAGGACTTTACTAGTCCTCTTTCCTTTATATTCTATTGTTTTTAGCCAACATGATTTAAATTTTCTCTAAGCCAAAGCGATTTCTTTAGTCCTGACAGATTTAGACAAAGTTGACAGTACTTCACTTTTTGCACGCAACAGGAGTATTTATTATTGGATTCGGCATATCAATCATATTTCATGCTCCATTGCACATTTCCTAAATGGAAAGACTCATGGTTTTTTTAGGGAGCGGAGTACAGGTTCATTTAGATTGAATATAATTCTATTAGTCCCCTACCCCCTTAAAAAAATCTCTTATACCATTTTAACCAAGTGAAATTTGCCATGTTATATCATATAAGCCTTGGTAGAGCATTTCCTCAAACAATATTTTGCCATAGTCGAAAGTACCCACATGGAATCAGCAGTTCAAAATATACCATACTTAAAGCTGCAATGTAAAAAGCTGGCCATTTCGCATGATTTGTTAAATACTGGTAATTTTCTTTCCTGCATCTCAAATATATGCAAAGAATTTGCTTGAGCTTTTAGAACTCTGAAATGCATACAAGTGAAAGAAGTTATGTGAACACTCAAAAGGGAGATCTGTGAAGTTTCTTCAAAATGTAGAGTAAAAAGCAACCCATTTTTCCTGCTGTCCTGCAGAACAAATCAGTTCCAGTTCTCAAAAATGTAATATGAAAAAACAGGAATCATGAAAATAATATTTTTGAGGGAAAGGAATACCCTTGAAGCTAGGAAATAGACGGGAACATACATAATCATTTTTACAAATAAAAATGATTATTTACAAATGAAACCCTAGTAAATTTTACCATTATTCTTTATTCTAAATTGAGTTGATCTTCATATGCAGTACATGCCTGGGAGTGACTTGCTATGTGCGCTTTGGGATGCTTTCATGTGAATATGTTTCAAAGCAATTATTTTTTAAAAGCCAAGGTATGCATGGCTAAATAGCCAAAGAAAAAAATGAACATACTCTTTATCTCCTTGGCAATGAGAATGTATTGCTTAGCGGGTCTTGAATGGGTGTATATGAACTGGGAGTCTGTGCAGACCAAAGACTACACAGATCACAGATCAGTATATCATACATCATTCCAGGGTCCGTATCATCTGGCAACAAAGGAAAGATTGATTCATTACGAGCACACACCTGCCTCCCTAAATCTGTAATACATGTACTTTTTTTTCTGTAATCTTTATTTGACAAGGAGACTCGAGTTAGGTTAACACTAAGAGCCGAAACCATAAGGTTTCAGAAACTACAACAGGAATACGGAAGGTTGTACGTGCAATGCAAAGGCGAGTTAGTGCAAGTGACCTTCTTGGTTTTTTTGGTCTCCTCACCTTTCCAAATATAACAAGATGCCTCGGTGAGTTGAATACAGTGGAAACTTGGTATAAAGAGACCTGATATAACAAAATATCTGATTTAAAGAGGTCAATAATCTGGTCACAGCTCTTAATAACTTTTTTTTAACTCTGCTATAAAGAGATTACTGCTATAACAAGGTATTTTTCATGGTCTCAAGCACCTTGTTATACTGAATTTCCACTGTACCTTGCTCTCTGGCTGAATGTATAAGCTTCTGTTGTATTTCTGTTGTATTTTCTAAAACCTTAAGGTTTCAGCTCTAAGTGTAGACATGTCTACTGAAACAAAGTGTCAGTAAATGATTCAGGATTTGGTAGACAGAAAGTGAAGAGTTACAGGAACTTAATGGTGCCAGGTTCAAGGATTAAAAAGGTTCAATCTAAGTTCACTCTTTGAATAATTCAACTGGTCAACCAAAACATGATACTAATGATCGAAATGGCATCTGGTACAAACATTTTGTAAGATGTCACCCTTTATGTGAAACATAAATCAGAGTGAACAGATATTCCGGGGTAAACGGACAAAACGGACTACATTTCCTAAATCTGTCAACAACTAGGTCCAGAGAGTGAGATTTGCCATTCTATAAGAACAAACCCCCCTGATTTTCCCTCACAAATTTTTAAAATTCTGTGACAACTTTTTGAACGTAATTCACTCATTTCAATCTATTTTTATCCATTACTGATAACCTGATGAATATTTTGTCAAATTCCCAGATCTCTCCCAGATTTGACTGATTTCAGAAAATTTAATTCCACGATATTCTACTTACTATTTTTGACTGCCGAAGTTATGAGACAATTAGAAAATTAATCACCCAGACATGTTCTGATATAGAAATTCTTTTCTCCTTGGGGAATCTCTGAAGCACTTCAAAAATACAGCTATCTGCTATTCTCCATCAAACCAAAGCTTTGTCAAGATGCACCAATTCCCAAACTTGGCCAACAATGAAAAAAAAAGCTGCATGTAAGCATGGCCAATCAACTGTCAGCAGGGTCAAATTAATGACCAAAAGTCCGAAAGAGTTTTATATATTAGCAGAGAGAGTAGAGCTTCTATTAATATTTACAAAATAGTTTCCAGTATAACCTGATTTGGAATATTGCTTTTACTACATCATTATATCACTCCAAATATTTAGAAGTACACACATGTTGTACATCTAAACACACAAAAAAGGAATCTTTTTCCCCACAGTAAAAGTAACATAGCTTTTTATCAGACATAAAATTTGCAGGTACAATATCTATCAGCTACCTAGCTAGTATGTGTGTAATGAAATGAGGTACAATGAAATTATATATATACTTCAATATCAATTGTCAGACTTCCATCCACATAATTGTGATAGTTTTTGTGCATGGATAGGCATATTTTTAAAGAAATTTTACACTGTTCAATGCAATAATTTGGGCTACAATTTTTTTTTTTTGGCATTTAATGGGAATTGGGAAATGCATTTTCCATCAAAAATATTATTTTCGCAATTTGACTGTAAACAATTTCCTGATTGAAAGGATAGAGTCTGCTCATTTTTAACATGCATCCAGATAAGAATTCGCCTATTTTTTGCTATTTTTTTATCCTACTAAAGTATGACTTGTGTGACATTCAGAAAGTAATGATTTTTATTTTATTGGGCTCACTCATGCACACATAACATATTGGATCCCACTGATTTTTACACACCCGCTAGCAAGATAGTTGATAGACATTACCTGTAAATTTTGTTACTGGCCAATTTCCAGTTAAAAAAAGTTACGCTACTGTGACTTTAAAGTAAGGGGTGAAAAGTTGTTACATGTGTTTATATCACACCAATACTCCAAATGAAATAAGAAATAATTTCTAAAATATTTCAACACCCTTTGTACATTTCACCAAAATATATCATTCAATACAAATCACCCAAATAACCATTATACATTTTCTATAATATAAATCTCAAAGATTCAACCATCAAATATATACATAATTAATAAAAAAGATTATTTGCTATTTCAGTAATCACTTACCCAAATCATATTACACAATCTTCACCTTATACATAACTAATATTGTACAGGATTCTTACTGTTAGAATCTTAAAAGCTGAATTACAGACCAAACTTTTCCTCAATTAAGATTGCAATCTTAAATCATGCCTTGTGTATTATTCACAAACTCTACATATAAACTTGAAAAAATTTGCTTGGACAAAATTTAGCCTTTTTAAGCTCGCTCCTTGCATTCACAATTTCAAACAATAGAAATCAATAAAAAAAAAATGAAAAACAAGATTCAGAGTACCCTGTCTCAGTAAAAGAAAGATTTAATTGAGCAGTGCAAAGAATTTGCTAGTAACAACGCTATTTAAATGGTTTATTGTAGTACATTATGGGCCACTAACTTTCAATTGCAGATTTTGAAACAAATGAAAATAGGAGAGATGGCTGAAAACTCAGAAAAGTTTACGTCATATATGTACACTTGGAGAGTCACATTATAAAAATATTGCTATAAAGTGATTTGGCAATCCAAAATTATTGTTCACAACAATATTCTTCCGTTTAATTACATATTTTTGAATTACTCAAAGTCATAATGCATGCACCTGTTGGGCAAATACATTTTCAATACTTGCTTTGGCGGTTCATCTATGAAATTCATACAGCCCAAATAACTACAATGCGTTCTCATTTATAGGGTAGGTGGGTAATATAGCGAATAGACTTTCAAGAAGATTCTTTTTACTCATAATTTCTATTGGTTTTGAGGCAACAAAATATTTTTGATGAATACCTCAGTCTGCTACAAAGGGTTAATAAGCAGCAGGTTTAATTTGATCTCCAAGTATTGAGAATCAAATGATATTTAGGCAGATATTGAGCCTGCATTATTATTTTTCCTGGGAAAATTTAAAACAGTTGACAACAAAAATGAACTTCTCACATGATGTCCATCGAAGAATCATATCAGTTATATCCTTAAACCAGCCTTATAAAAAAGATCATCATATCAAGGAGTCAGAGACACAAAGACACAACTCCAATTTGGCTATTTTTGTTAGAAAAATGCAATCAAATATTTTCATCCACGTTGGTCATTGAAAGGACAATGTGGATTCCTAATGAAAAGAAGCAATGACCCCGTTGTGTTTATTAGAAGGGGCAATTCCACAGTTTTGTCATATCCATTACGCGAACAGTTTGTGCATATATTGATTTAATTCCTTAAAATTGAATACAGTCAAACCTGTCTATAGTGGCAACTGTCTATAGTGACCATCTGTGTACAGTGGCCACTTAAATTGATTACCTCCAGGTGAAAATACATGTTATAGAACCTGTCTATAAAGGCCGCCTGTCTACAGTGGCCACCTTTTCTGATTCCCTTGTAGTGGCCAGTGCTATAGACAGGTTTGACTGTATCTGTGTTAAAAAGACAGATATTGTTCGTTTCATACATATCAAATTTCTAGGACTTTGGGTGAATAATTTTCAAGACATTCAGCTTTTTTTGGCATAACTGACATGAAACTTTCCTTAAATTTCCCAAATGTCACATTTTGTTCAGACTATTTCCACACCAAAACTTCATTTTTACCCAAATGGAGTTACCGCTTTCTACCACTAGCCCCTCAATATGCAAAGGAAGATCTATTTGCATAGGAATGAATTTACTGACTCGGTAGATTATCTCCACCTACATGAAGCACAACCTCTTTGTTCCTACATTAACAACATATAAACGCTTATTTCTAAGCCTTCTTTGGTATAAAACCAGCATCTTCAGAGATGCAGAGATGCTAACCGTTCCAGAATACGCAGTATAGAAAGTGAAATGTGAATCACCTAAAAGATAAGCCGAATATATTTTCAGGACAGAGATAATGGGTTTCATTAACATACTTTCTAACATGAGAATCTCACATGAGAAAATAGTATAATTTACATCCTAATGCATATTTCAGAACGATTGGCATCTCTGGATGATGCAAAATAGTTTAAATGCGGAGTTGCCAACCTTTTTGGAATATGTAGTAGGTGTATATTTATATGAATCTAGGGCTCTCATCACGCATGAATGGCTGAGAGTACAATAATTGCTGTCATGTGTCTTTAACTTTTCTTCAGCTGTTGCGTTATTCATATCCTAATTTTCACCCCACGTATATTCCGTAACGGTTGCCATCTCTTTGAACGGTACACAATTTGATAAATTCTTAGACATTAAGATCAACATCCTGGAGATTAGCAGCTGTCCCATTGGTCTCAGCGACCTCGTCATAGGAGGGTGGGGGAGGGTTAGTCCCGTTCTCACCGTGCGCTGCGACAACCTTGGTCATCTCAACGTCCGGCTCGACTTCATCCACGGCATCGTTGGACCTGAGATGGGTCAGTCTGGGAGTGGTCAAGAGTTCCCAGCGCTGAGGGAGAAATTGATGAGAAAAGGAACATTTATTTAGTTGAAAAACAAGAGGAAAATTTAAAATAAATCTATTGCGTACGTAACCAAATTTCAAAAGTATGCAAGACATAACCCTTTTCATATTTGTTGACTATTTCAGTAATTCAAATTGGAAAATTCTCTGATGTAACTCTGTTGGTAACATCATTCATGCCTCACAGCTGTCCATGTAGACAATGTGAAAGTTTCTCCTTTCCCATGAGCACAAGACTATATTTTTTTAATTAAACCTATCATTGAAAAACAACCACCAGGCAGAAGTGTAGTGAAAAAACATTTTAACAATTTAATCATTAAAGGGTATCTGAGGTTAAAAATATATAATTTTCATATTTTTTAAGAACATAAGATTAACCAAAAATAACTTTATCCGACTTGACATGGATTACTAGTGAAGAATATTGAAGCAAATCAGCGTCTCATTCACGGTCAACACACAGAACCTAATCCTGAGTGTCTTCTTGAATTTGTGCACATTACATGTGTGCACGTCCCTATATTTTAAATGTTTTTTTTTTTATTATTATTATTTGTCATGTGAAGTAAAAAATTTGTAGAGTTCACCATTTTAAAAACTAAACATATTTTTAAGGTCATGGCATGTTTAGGGGAGTTGGTTTGGTGTTTATTACCGCCTAGCAAATTATAACTTTTGGGCCTCAGATGCCCTTTAATGTAGAATCATCTTACCTCTTTGAGGGAGCCTTTGCTATTGAAAAGAAGCTGAATAAGGAAGTAGACTGGAGGACAGATCATTGAAGAACATGCCATCATCCAGCCAATCATGTAGCCCCACCATGGGTAGATGTATGTTTCGTTATACGTCAGCGGCTCATACCTTACAAGGCTGAAGATAAATATGGACTGGGTGACAGAGAGAGAGAAAGAGAGAGAGTGAGAAATGATTTAAAACATTTATTCAATGAATAAAGATAACTTTGATTATGGATCCTTTGCTATTGAACAGTAGCTGAACAAAGGAAGTAGACTGGAGGACAGATCATAGAAGAACATGCCATCATCCAGCCAATCATGTAGCCCCACCATGGGTAGATGTATGTTTCGTTATATGGCCTGGATGACAGAGAGAAAGAGAGAGAGTGCTAAATGACTGAAAATGTTTTTTTTTAATATTTATTCAAAAGTGTAGGCTATGGATTGGCCGACTCAAGTTGCAATATCAAAGGTAGCTGAATCTGTACACATTTTATTGTTTGATGGACGAGGTTTGAGATAGCTCAACTGCTTGTTGATCTTTTTCGTATTTTGGGCAACAAAATTCTAATGTTCTCCCTCCATCACTCTTACATCATTCGATTTCTTTGGCGGGACAAACAAAATTCATTCCAGATTCAGTAGTAGCAAACATCATAAACCTTTCTGCAGTTCGGAAATTTAGAGTGGGAAAAACAGTTCCTTCAGACACCAGGCATCGTGACAGGTTGCAAGTGAACGAGTGGGTTGAACCGGAAGTTATAGTTCTAGAGGCCTGGGCACGTAAATAAAACTATGGTGGCCCTAAATAAAGGGAGGGTTGTCGGAGTCCAAA
>BQKZ01007897.1:0-16503 GCA_036244855.1 Temnopleurus reevesii | reverse complement strand
CTCTGAGCAGAAGGGACAAACGTCTGGGAGAAAGTAAACAACCTCCATTCAAGCATTAATAATAGCTAGATATAAAATTTCCATCATTCTTATTCTGAGGAAGATTGTTGGACAAGAGTCGCAACTTGGACTTTCTTTTGTGATCATGAAGCTATTATGAATGCTTGAATGAAGTTGTTCATTTTGTCCCAGTCCTTTGTCCCTTCTGTTCACAGTGGAAGAGATCTTGAAACACTGCACATGTACGCAGAAAATCTGCACGAGAATAAAACTTCTCATTAAAGGAAAAGGCTGTGAATTGAACATGTTTTTCCTACTGGAACATATGGGTCCAGCTAATGAGTCACCGTCTGCAACTCAATTAGATCTCATGAATGATAAAGGGGTTTTTTTTCCAAGGAGAAGGAATTTCAGTGATAATGATGTGTTCAATGGGTAGGGAGGGGGTGTGTACATGAAAATGAGGCGAAGTCACATTAGTAATTGCTTATCCCCAAGCCAGGTTAAGCTGGAATTTTTGTGACTTAGATCTTAGAATTGAGGTGGCAGTTCAAATCAGCTGATTTTAGACCTCTATTATCAAAATGAATGCGTAACAGAAGTTAGGGATCACTGGAGGCGCTGTGACTCGAATGCCAACCACGACATTAATTTACTTCTGCAAAAATTTATCCACATTGTGCTGCACTCATCCCAGGTAAGGTGAATGGGTACCTGGTAGGAATATTTTCCTTGAAATGCTGTGTGCACTAGTGTATATCAGGCTACAGCCGGGGAAACAATAATGCAAAACGCCTTGAGCACTCGGTATGGTGGATATGTGTGCTATATAAATTGCCTCTATTATTAATATCATTTTTATTTTAATACATTGTAGTTGTTTCACTTCATTATGCTCTCACTTTTCAAGATGTTTAGTGGAGCGAGAGACATAACACAGCAACTGAATTCTCTGAATTTATCATTCAGAAGTAAGAAAAAAAAAACTCATATCAATATACAATTAATAGTGATCCTGAACATTTCTTTCTCAGTACAATGTATACATGGCCCATTCTAGATAGAATTCACCTTCAATAATATCAAGTTGATTTATTTCTTTATTGCTACTTACGACTTCTTGTCTTTGTTCCATTCCAGTTGTTCCTGTATTGTATCTTCACCAAATCTTGACCCATGCTCGCTGCTCTCTCTGTTGGGGAGTTAGAAAAAAAAGTGTGATATTAATATGAAGTCCTTGAAGAATGTTTTCAAATTAAATCCTATCTACTAAGTAAATCAAACAGTTCATTATCGATCAGAAGGTGCGTAAATTCATATTTCCTTGCACATACAGTTGCTTGTAACAGTTTTTTTAAAATGTAAAACCAGACAATGTTGAAACATGAAACTTTCACAAAGAGTAATCATAAATTATAATACATGTAATATACATTTATCACTTGGTGTGGTCTCATTCTTCAATCCTATTGGTCAATTTGTGATTTTAACCAAGTGATATGGTACCGTATCACTTGAAACTACATACAAGGAGCGCGCATTTAAGAGCGTCTGTGACAATTGGTCACGCGCATAGAAGCGCACATCAGTACCACGTTACACTTTAAGAGATAAAATCGTTGCACCCTGCTTGTTCTTACGTAATACGGGAAATATCACTGTTCTGGTTCCATATTCCGTTCGGCCTAGGCGTCATGAAATATAGAACCAGACGGGTAATATTTCCCGTATTACGTGAACAAACAGGGTGTAACTAATAATACAACATCATATAACTGAAGATATCAAAGTCTGTGCAACTTTTTTAAATTCCTATCCAATGTATATGAATCCTTGCACAATTCATGAAAAGTCATATACTCATTTCCTACATATTGACTAAACTCTATTGAAAAATACCATTTACCTTTCTTTAAAATCCCATCTTACCTTTAAGCATATTTCCCAAGTCTTCCTTGGTCTTGTCCAAGGGTGTGTCATCATCTTTATTTGACAAGGAAACTAGGGCACCATTGTTTATCAAATCCTTGACAAATGTAAAACATTATGTATGTATTAATATATTTATCCACAATTTTTTGTATAAATGTTGCATTTCAAATATACATGAAACTCATTGAAGTTATTATACATAATGCCCAAAATATAACTGGAATGAAAGTCCTAGTTAAGCAAGGTCTGTTGAGCAACTGCAAAAGCTGCTTGTTCAACTCAAATAGAGGAATCACATTAAGGAGGGGGAAAAAGTACAAAACCTGGTTAAAAAGATTCAGGATGAAATTCAGGTTTCCAAATTTATCAAAAACACCGAGTGAAAGAGTGAAAACACCTTATTTTTACTTGAAAAGTACATTTTATATGTTTTAGACAGATCACTTCGGGCAAGAGATTTTCGGCCATTTCTAAATTTGCTTGCCCGACTTTTGGGCAAGTATTTAAAAATGTTATGCACTGTAGCTCACCCTGATGTAAATAAGTGTAATCTATTTCACATTTATATACTTGAATAAGTACATGACAGTGCATCTTGTAGAACAGCATCACTTTTATCAGATCTACATTTACAAGGATGATTTTTTTATGCTTATCATGAACATGAGCACTTTACAGGATTGTCCTCAAATTTCATGCAAGCAGAATATTTCTTTTGTTCAGAAAACCATTATTTACACAGGTAATGAGAGAACGAGTGAAAACACCATGAATACAAATAGTGAAGCTACAGTAGGCACTACCCGTGACATTAAAACAAACATATCAATATTTGTTCAGAAATATGATAGCAGCAGGCTCTAATTGCTTTGTGATACATGTCAGTCAAAGTATGAATTCAAATCCTCACTATGAAAATTGAACAAACCTACAGAACGCATATGTGATAGGGCATTCTCTGTAACTGCCCCACATATCTGGAATTCTCTACCCATCACAATTAAGAATAGTCAAACACATTTAAAGCCCAAGTAAAGTTTTGGTAAAAGCAAATATTTTTATCGCCAAATTTTGTCTTCAAATCTACTTAAAAAGAAACATGATATCATGAACATGTTGTACAAAAGATTGTACGAAAAATTAACAAGTTTTGGAAAAGTTATAACCTAAAGTGTGGAAAATATTTTAGCGTCGTAGCCCCCGACGCGAATTCAATATTTTCTTTCTTGATAAAGGACAGCTTCTTATGAACAGAATTGGATAAAAATTTCAGAATTTATTCTTTATGTATTCCTTTTTAGCATGCTTTAATAAAATCTTGGAAATAATTTTCTAAATGCCCGATAAGAAGCAAAATATTGTTATAACCAAGAGAGGGCGCTAAATACGATTTAACGGTCAAATTCAAATTTTCAAAAGTATTCTCTCGTAGAAAAATATGCTTTGATCTTGAAATGTGTATAGAAACTATATGTCATTGTATATATCCCCAAAATTCACATTTCTTTAATCTTTACCAAAACTATACATGGGCTTTAAGAAGTGTCTCAAAACACACCTTTCCTTGGAATTATATGCTCCATTGATATATGTTAACTTAAGTTTAGTTTGTAATCTATGTATTCTCATTCTGTTATTTCTATACATGCATGCATTTGTTGGCCTGTTCTGTATTTCTTCTACTTTCCCTAAAATGCGCTTTGAATCTTACGAAAAAACGCTTTATAAATGCAAATTATTACTATATTTATTATTTAGGACAATTGGCAATTAATGATAACTTTTTGGAATTATGCTAATTTCATATTTTAATTCAGAATGTTAATCCACCTCAAGAAGTTTGACATTGGTCAGTTCCTAATATCTGTCAGGTAAAAAAAATACCATACACCCGTGGAAGGCAAAAGTCCTAATTATTCTCAAATATTTGAAAGCTTCATTGGATTATTATTTTTTTCCATCAATTATTTTACATTATGTTAAAAAATGACCGAATAAAATATTATTGAACTGATTGGTCCGTAGGAGATTACAACTGACTGCCAAGATGAAAAAAATATACAGATTTGTTCATTTATCATTTCATTCATGGGTGGGGGAAGGGGAGAGGGAGGCAAGAGGAGTGGGAGAGGAGGGGGGAAGACCTAAAATAATTTTTTTGCTTACCTCACAAATCTGGTGGTAATTCCAGAAGCATGCATAGTGGAGGGGTGTGTTTCCATGTTCATTCATAGCGTTGATGTCTGCTCTGTGTTGTATGAGCTGCGAGGAAAAGAAAATCAGAAAGTGTACAATCAGTACAAAAATATTTGATATAATCACACCTATCAAAATTTTAGTAATTCTCTTTTTTTAAACATATTACAATTAATTAAATGTTCCATAGCATTTAAAAAAAAACAGCTCATATTTCTATGGAAAGTATCAACATTCAACAGTTTTGAAACTATTCTTGATTGTATGAAGACAGGACTATACCAATGATATAACTTTCACTCGATTGGGAGACTACCGTACTACATTGTACATGTATAGTCAGTTTCTACCAAAACTCAATTCTGATATTAATATACACATGTACAGTCTGTTCAGACATTGGCCTGACAATACTTTAATCTAAGGAACTTTCAAGTCAAAAGCTTTCAAATACAATGCATATTTGCATACATTTACAAAAATGTATTTCCTTTGAAATATGCAATGCTCACATACACTGCATAGAAGCAAAACTGAATAGAGTCAATACATGTAGCTTGTTCTGAATAAGAATCGATTTATACAATAAATATACATTCCTGGAATATCTTTATCTAAAAGTTATACAGAAAAAAACTAGGTTACCCTTATGACAATATCCCTGTGTCCATGTGCAGCGGCTAAGTGGAGAGCGGTGTCGTCACCCATGTTTGTTGCGTTGATCTTAGCACCTCGGCTAAGCAGCATGTCGACGATGTTTGTACGTCCCTCCTTGCATGCCCAGTGCATGGGACTGAAGCCATGGTCATCACTGTAGAAATGAATGAGAGTGAGAGAGAGAAAAGAAATGAAATATCTTTATTTGTTATTATGTAAAAACAAACATCATTCTTACAAATAACTACTGTAATGAACATTACCATTTGCCAAATATTCAGCCTTTACAAACTTATGAGTTACTAAAACAACGTGTTGAAACAGGTTTCATGCAAAACATACGATTACAGAAAAGCTATAAAAAAAGTATATAAAAACTAATAATATAAATTTAAAAAAAGATAGGATGGTCAGTGCTGAGAACAATCTCTTCCTGTTGATTAAGCCAAATTTACAGGAGACGCATATTATAGACAATGTGCACAGTGCTACATTTATACTGTTGCACACAAAAAATGTATGCATAAATCATAATTTTAAATGTATTACGAGAAGTCTTTTGTATGTAAGCTGCCAACCTACTAGGTGTTGGCTTTCCGTAGCAGTAAAGCCATGAATTAAAAAAAGAGAAAAAATGTACAGACAGGCCTGTTTCACCCCCTCACAACCTAAAAAGAAAACCCATCAAAATACTGAAAATGAAAAATGACTTGTTGGAATATGACAAACCAAACAAGAAGTTTCACATACAGTATCTTTTAGGGATTGTATATCCCGACAGTTCTTTTATCATGCAAAGGTGTAGGCCTACCATCTTGGCCCATCTATGAGTAAATAATAAATGAGGCAATTTTTCATTTACTGTACAGTACATGGTAAATCCTGGGATGTTTTCATTAACCTGAAATGACAGTGGGATTGTCATACTCAGGTGTTGAATGTGCTATCAGTCACCTTGACAAAATGAAAGTCCAGTTTCTTATTTGAATCATGTACATTGTATGCACACAAATCTTTAAAGGGGTACTTACACTACAAGTATGTACAGCATGTTTTGTGGGATACATGTATACCTGTACATAAGGGGTACCAAAGAAAATGCTCTGGACACACCCCCTTTTGGATAAATGGAATAATATCCTAAAAGGTTACATATATCGGAATCTGAGTAAAAGGAGAAGAATCTACACATTCATACATTAAAAAAGGGTCGGTTTGGTGTACAGTAGCCTGCTACAATGAAAGTGTACTTTGACAAACAGAATTTAAATGGGAAATTTGACAAATAATATTTAAGCAAAACCATTTCAATCATCCCTTTACTCTTCCCCTACATGTACATGTACATATCAGTACTCTTATTTCAGAGAGAAGATTAAAGTTTTAAACTCAAATACTGTTAATTGTACATATGTAAGTAAAACACTGTGGGATAGGAAGGTGATTACATTACTCAAAATAATTATTATGAAATACATTTGTACCTCCTGTCCAGATTAGCAATATTTACTGCCCTTTATTTAAAACTATGTTTATATTTCCATGACAGAACTGTCCCATCGTTCCTTTAACCTGCCACTGATGGCAGAGGCTGGTGTATACTTGACATTCCAGCGCTACTACATCATCAGCCAGAAAATGAATTGATGTATCTCCCACATGTCAAGATCGTTAACGAGCCACCCGACCAGCTACCAGCTGAAACGACTAGGGAGGGAGGAGGGTATTAGATGCTTCGACACCGAGATGCCTGTGATGTTTAATATGCATCCTGCGGACATAGGCCTACATACTATTACTTACAGGATGTCCTTTCTATGTTATGCAGTTAAGTGAAACTCAAATACTTGTAGGCTGGTTTGCTGATAGATTAAAATTTATGTTTGTTTCTTGTAGTTGTAACAAAATTTGTTACATGTATGTGGTATTTCTATAGCTTTGTCAATTTTCAAAATTCACATCACCTTTTAGCTGCAATGTTGAATATTGATAAATCATATGAATTCGATTCAATTCCAGTTGATTTCTTAAACCGGTCAATATATACTTGGAGCTACATGTATTGGCCTACAATACATTGTACATGGAATCCAATTTGCATTACTTTTTGCTATGTCAGGCAAGCCACAGGGAAGCTTTCGAGTTGTCAGCAACAACCTTTGTGTACAAAGAACGTATAAAATTTGCATCTATATGTATCAGTAAATCTGCCCATTAGAAATGTAGACCACACTTTACATTAGCATATTCACAGAACTACTAATGTAGGGGAATTATCCCTGGATAAAATATGCATACTTTGTATACTATGGAATTATGGATATACACAGTACATTCATGGTATGGGCAAGTCTAGCATCACGGACATAACATTTCAGACATTTCAGAGCTGCATAGAACTTTAAAAAATCAGAGATCCAAATACAAATACACATGTTGTCCTGTAGAGAACACTAGTTTGTGAATTTTACAAACAATCTAAAAAAACCAACAACAAAGCAGCAACATGAATGTGTAAGTTTTGTGGTTTTATGAAAAGAAATATACATGTAACAAAGATATCAAAACAGCATTTGGAATGCACTTTTTTTCTTCTAAAAGTTAATGGTTCAACTTAAGAAACTGTAAGATACTGATGTATTACCTACACAGTACACACTGTACTTAGTATATCCTTCCTGCAGGATATGTGTACGTGTATGATAAACCTACATATAAAGGTAAGGAAATGCTTCTACATGTCAGCTATAATGTAAGTTTTTGGAAGGAAATATGAGCATGGATGTGAATTTCTGAAGTGCCACAAACATCCTGTGTCAAATGATAATTTAATATCTCTAATAATTGTTTTGGGGAATAATATTTACAGAGTAAACAGACTGAATTAAGGCTTGTACACTCTACAAATGTAGTTTTCATTCTAAATGTCTCCATTTTTTCAATTCTTTTCTTAAGATTTTACAAAAATGTATTGTCAAAGATGCATTGTTTGAAGGATGAAAAAGGATGTCAAAAGGTCCATGTTTTTCAACAAACAGCAGCAAATCTACCAAATTTTTGCACATATTTCCATTATTTCTTGCTGATTCATTATGAAAATTACAAGATCGGGCAGATAAATGTCCCTCTTCACGACGGTGATATTAGATTTGTAATACAAGTATCTCATCATATTTTTTTAAGGTTAACAAGATGCACAAATTGGTATTGACACACAAATTAATATGACAGCATCATACAACTAAAAAATGCATCAGCATTTTAAATACGCACTATTTGTGATGGGTAACGTAACCAGGGCAGTCCTACATCAACCTGTATAAAGCGACTTGTCAACACATTTTGATATTTTCAGATTGTTGCACAAATTGTTGCTCCTAAGTATATATTGAGGGCAAAACTAGGTCAGCTGATGTATCCATACCCAAACCCCTATCATTTAACTTTAATAATAATAATGGTGATTTGTTTTTGAAGCTCACACGTCCATCAGTAAATAATAGCATTCATGAATAGCGCTGTACATCAAACATTAAATATATTACAAAGGAATACCATAATAATATTATAATCAAGATGAAAACTGATGGGTTTTAACTTTTAACACATTTCATTTCATGCATTTCTTCATACCCTTGATTTGGATCGTTCTCCACTTTATCCAACCAAACTCTGACATAGACCGCATTCCCATCGCGGATTTGTGAAAAAATATCATCCATTGTTAATAGTTGGATTAGATCTGCTGAAAACTTGAAAAGAGATCCGCTCCTCTAAGCGAGTTCATCAACGACAGGAAATCCGATAGGATTACAGAATACTTGAATAGTTAGTCACTTCAATATCAATGTATTTATTCATCCAAGTGAGTCATAATCACATTCACTCCACTGCACTGAACTGGTAATGGTATCAAACACTTTCCCAACAAGAAAACTGTGCTGAAACGAAAATACGATTGAAAGGCTATTAAGTATTAAAATTATGATGCTATCTGTCCAACTTAATCATGCTGACACTGACAGGCTATCTTTAATCTTTGAAGAAGCAGTATGATGAACTCCAGTTTGTAGTTCTGAACTAGTACTTGCTTGACAGTTGACAGTCACACAGTGTAAACAACTTTGCAGAAAGTCTCCTCTTCCAGGACCAAATGAAGTTTCAAAATCCTTTCAGTTTCAGTTTTACTTCGCAAGCGCTGCTGTGCCAAGTTCCAACCATTGAAGTCTGATTTCTTGATGATCTCTTTTTGTATACAAAGCTGTCATTAAATATGTTGTCATGTCACCCTTTGACATTACTTCAATAAGGTCCATACAAACAAGATTGATTAAGGTCGTGGTGAAGTTGAAAGACCTGCACGGAATACACACGGACGGGCAAGACGGTATGCTGAGCGAGGCGCGGCCGATACACACGGCACACTCCTCCGACTCTTTTCAGACGAGACGATGACCTCACGCCTTGGGGTCAGGATTCCTCGCATTCCTAATTAGGTTGCGGAATGTTTACATACGGGAAAAAAAGCTCTTTCTTAAATTAAAAAAAAATCAAAATACTCTTAAAAGGGATATGAGACATATGAAATATATATTTAGGTTAGATATCATGATTTGTATTGTTTTTTCATCAACGAGAAAGCTCCAAATTATATTTTAAAAATCTCAATCAGTGACACACAAAATCGGCAATTCAAGATGTCAGCCTCCACTATTTCCTCGAATTTCCTAAAATCACGCCGATTTCTTTCATATTTACGGAGAATCAACACAAAACATAATGTATTTTTAAATGCAACCCCATCTAGTAGAGTTCCTTCACTTAGACGTTTGATTCTAGTGAGCTATTATTACCGTGCAAATAGACAGTTAAGTGACCTCAACATCCCGTTCTTTGCATGGCGTGCGAGGACCGTGAGCGTAGGTGTAACTGCAGCAATTGCTCTCGGGGCTGTTGCGGCGTGTGCAGAGTCCGCCGAAGTGGGTGAGTTTGGGAGTCACTGAGCTGGGCGTGTCCGACTTGGCAGTAATGAAACTTGAAAGCTTTTGCTAGCTGACTACTATGTCTCAAAGAAATAAAATCATCATTGATGATTTTATTTAATGTTATTATTTATCGATCGCATATTTATTCCAAATTTTTGATTAAAACACAAGATCATTTGTGAATGTCATGTGATTTGTTATTAATAATAACAAAAATATTATTCTAATTGAGAACATCAGAAGATATGTCAAAACTTTCTCTGGATATCCCATCCCCCCTTGCTCGTCTTCTTTTAATTAATCTTTCTTGGTTTCCTACAAAAATCAGAGATATAGAAAAAATGCAAATTGGTAAAATTGTATCCATATATTTGCCCTTATTAGAACCAAAATAGTATCTAAAGTCTTTCTTAAATTTGTATTTCCCCCTTCTGCCAATACAGTAGGACAGAAATAAAGCTTACACTGTGTTTTGCATAGGTTTAAGCTTTGGTGGGACATGGTGGGAATCTGTAAGTTACAGATTCCCACCATGTCCCACCAAAGCTTAAACTTATGCAAAACACATGTATTTTTGTGAGACATGGTGGGACACTGGTAACTTTATTTCTGTCCATACTCTATAATATTCCATTCCAGAATATAAAACAGATAATAAATTGAGAGTGGTTACAATTTATCAGTAAAGTATGAAGAAATTTTAGAATTTAATTTTCTCCATTTTCAGTAAAGGCCAAATGGTTCCTAGCATCTCGGAGGAATGATGAAGATGAGATATTGAGGTAAGGAAGAAATAAGTATGATTTTCTAAAAGTTTCATAAACTGTTTCCCTTCTGTCACCTCTCCAAACTGTCTTCATTATTCAAAGTTCCTATTGTACGGAGGCCTATATCATTGTTTTCAATTTTAGGTTTCTTCTTTTAAAATTGAATAAGTTTGTCAGATAAAATATGTAGAAAATTTTCCTTGTCTTTCATTTCTCCCACACTGTCTTCACACTTTTCTAATTTCCTACCACATTCAACATGATACTTGTCCATTCAAATGTTTTATTGGAGTTTTGGTGTTTTTATAACATTTTACAAACAATTTTTCTATTTTGAAAGTTCTCTTGCAAAACATTCTTCAACAAATTGAATTTTGTTTTTCATCCTCTTGTTCCTGCTCTCTCCACCTCATGGCCCAACCCTTCCTGCCATACAGATTACTCAAGTCGGGCTTCAAGGTGAATGAGAGACATCAGCTTGGTTGGACGGCATTACATGTTGCTGCTATCAACAGACATGAAAAGTAAGATTGCCAAATTTCAAGTTATAATAGAACTCCTCCTTCTGAAATAATTATAGCGAAGCTATGTAGGTGTTTAACATACTCATAATGTTAACCAAAATATATTGCCTGAAATAAGTTAGGGATCACTTTCTAATTTTATCACTTCAGAATTGTCACAATTTCAGGTTGTGTACTGGACTAAGAGACTTCATTCAATAACTGAAATCACTCATGTGTATCAATAATTGAATTCACTCTTGCGCAAAATTTACTGCGATGTGTTTGATGACATTCAAAACAGTTGCATCGGTCATTTTCAGATTAATAAATCAAACTATCACAACTTCATACATATTTGCAAGTGATCCTTTAACTATTTTGAGGAGTGTATTCCATTTGAATTAATTTAAATTAGTCATATTTCTATCCTTTCTTGCTCTAATTATTTTCCTATCTTGCCTGTTTCCAGGGTTCTAAGAGCATTACTCAAGGCTGGAGCAGATCCCAACATTGGTGATGAGTTCAGCAGTGTATGGCAGACAGCTCAGGAGAAGAAACTTAATTCATTGCAAGGTGATGATTACGAAGATGAAGCCTATTTTCAATAATTTTAGTTTCAACAGTTTATTTTTGCCCAGTAATAAAAGAAAATATAATAATAAAAGTGACATTAATACAAACTCACAAAATTTCAAAACTATTTTCCTTTTAAAGTTTCATGTTTTCAAACTTTCAAAGAAATGAACTCTTTTATTATTTATTACCTTGACATCAGAAACATTACATTGTTACATGTGTTGGATTGTTTCTTTAAAAATAGAAAATATCAGTCACCTTCAGTCTGGAATGGGGACCTGTCAACAGTTACTTCTGTATATATTTTTATATTGTTTGTACCCTTTAGGTTATTTCTTGTGTCCATGATCAAAGTATCAAAATTTAACGAAAGAAATATAAATTTTATAAAAAAAAACTATATATTGCAATCAAATATTTATTTGTTTTTATTGACCCTCAGAAAATCGATTAAATTCCAGTAAGTAATTGAATTTAAAGGTCGGTTGGCTGTTGATTTAGAATAACTGTAGTAATGATCTCATTTTGTATTTTTCTACTCTTACTTAGTTTTGTATGATAGAGAGGATGACTTCAGCGACAGACTGAACAACAGAGCTTCATTCCGTGGCTCCACAGCACTCCATTATGCTGTTCTCTCAAACGACATTAAGATCATCAGGATTCTACTTGAAGCAGGTATTTATTAGTCTGTAGGCACAGACCATTGGCTTTTTGTGTTGCATTTTCATGGGTGCATTTGCAGTGCATGATACTGTACACTGAAATTACAGACTGCATTTCCTTTTCATGTAGCTGGGGCAAGGGTTTCATAATGTTGTGAAGTAGTCTGAAAATGCAGACTATTGAGTATGCACTATGCACTCTGCAGAAAACGGAAGCCAAGAGTCTGTTCCTGCAGACTATGTATTTACTATGATTGTCTCAATGCATGCTGCGGAAAATCAGTAGGATTATGTACAGGAGTCATACAGTGTATGTTTATTTTTTGTTGTGGTTTTTGTTTACTTACGAGTTAATTACGGAATGGGTGAACGAATTTGTACCAAGTATTTAGGGAATGTTTTGATAGTAACAGTGAGGAATTGATGAGATGTGGGTGATGTTTAGACCTAGAACCAGGGCTTGATATATCTATGCCTGTAAATGTACATGTAAGTGTATCCTAGTGATGCTCTTCATGAAAACAAAGATAATCACGTTGGATGCACATGAGTTATTTGTGATAAAATTTGCTATTGGAAATGCAATTCGGCCTGCGTTCATTGAAACAAAAAATAGGCTGTTTTCGGGTGACCTCAGGCAGACCTTATAGCTGACATAAACTAGGTTCATTCTTTACACCCACAAGGTGTCATTTCTTATTAAAAGAATTTGCTTTGCTATTTCTTTCAGGTGCTGATCCGATGATAACCAATGAAAATGGCCACACTCCTGCTCAGTATGCCAAAAGCCAAGCCATAAAGGAACTGCTTCAAGAGTATAGTCTGAAGGTAATTATGGAAGACAGATAGTACAATGATAATACCCTTATATCACCTTGTATTACCTTCCACTATTTTTACCATTAAAAGTAAACTGTAATTTTCTTAAGTGCATTGATTCTAATTTAGAATGGTCTCACTCTCAACTTGTATGGCAAAGGACAAGGGATAAAAGATCTTTTTCTAGAATATGATATCAAGAGCAGTATAGGAGATCATTGATACACATATTCTTTTAGAGTCAATCTATTATCCCTCTGCCCTGTTTCTCAGTGCAATTAACACAATTCTGCATATAGAATGCATAATTGGTTGTACAAATACAAAATTAACAATGTGCAGGCTATTACAACCACAACAACAACAAAACCTACCATACATCTGTAATCTGGTATATTTTATTTGACAAAAATCAACTTACATTTAGTTTTCATGTAGTTCAGATTATGATTAATAATATCTTTCTCATCCTCATCAGTTTTCAACCCTGAAAGCTGAGAAGGCAGCAGAGGAGAGACGTCGCTTCCCATTGGAGCAGAGATTGAAAGAGTTCATCATTGGACAGGAGGGCGCTATTGCAACGGTTGCTGCCGGTAAGGCTTTGATGATGATGGTGATGATGGTTGTGATGATGATGATGATGATGATTCATCATCTGATTATATTAAGGGTGATGATGATGATTGTAATAATGATAATGAAGAACGTGATGATGTGGATAAGATGGTGATTATGATAATGATGTTGATAATGATGATTGTAATGATGATTATGATGATTATTATGATGATGATTATGATTATGATGAAGATGGCAATGATTATTATGAAAATGATGATGATAATGATGATGATGATGATGATGATAATGATAATGGTAATGGTGATGATGAGGATGCTGATGGTGATGGTGATGATGATGATGGTGATTATTATGATGAAGATGGTGATGATGGTGATGATGATGACTATGATGATGATGACAATGATGGTGATGATGATGATGATGATGATGATGATGATGATAATGATGATGATGATGATAATGGTGATGAGATGATGATGATGGTGATGGTGATGATTATGATGAAGATGGTGATGATTATGATGAAGATGATGATGACGACGACGATGATGATGACGACGACAACGATGATGATGATAATGACGATGTTGAAGGAGATGATAATGATGGAGGTGGTAATGATTATGATGAAGATGATGGTGATGGTGTTGAAGGTGATGATAATGATGGAGGTGGTAATGATTATGATGAAGATGATGATGAGGACAAAGATGAAGATGATGATGATGATGATGATGATGATGATGATGATGATGATGATGATGATGAGATGATGAAGATGATGATGATGGTGATGATGATGATGATGATGATGATGAGATGATGAAAATGATGATGATGAGGATGATGATGGTGATGATGATAATGATGATGATGATGATTATAATGATGATGAAGGACATGATGGTGTTGAGGATGATGATGATGATGGTGTTGATGCTGCTGCTGCTGCTGATGATGATGATGTTGATGATTACGATGAAGATGATGAGGATAATTGTGTTAATGATGGTGATGATGACGGTGGTAGACTGTGATGATGATATATGATGATGATCGATTGCCCAATGGCTGTTTTCTATCATGATGAGTTATGATGTCACTTTCTCTACAGCTGTACGGAGGAAAGAGAATGGATGGATGGATGAGGATCACCCACTTGTCTTCTTGTTCTTGGGTTCATCTGGAATAGGTAAGTAGAAAGTAGATGAACAGAGAAATGAGGAGGTCTAGAACTGTTTAACAAGAATGTCAGGAAAGACTAAGCTAGCAAAGCAGATGGCTCAATTCAGGCATAAGGATCACAATAAAGGCCTCATTCGTGCAAATTTCAGTAGAAAAACAAGATTGCCACATTTTTCCATCGGCCTCAGGAGCTGCTCTTAAACTTCTTAACAAGAATTTTAATCGTATTTTTAACGTGGGCTCATGTTCTACTCTTAAAATTTTTTAAAATTTAAAATACACTTTTATTTTCATGTGACAGGAAAGACGGAGCTAGCAAAGCAGATAGCCCGGTACATGCACAAGGACCACAAGAAAGGCTTCATCCGTATGGATATGTCCGAATACCAAGAAAAACACGAAGTAGCCAAATTCATCGGCTCACCTCCGGGGTACGTTGGCCACGAGCAGGGCGGGCAGCTCACCAAGAGATTAAAGGAATTCCCCAATGCTGTGGTGTTGTTTGATGAAGTGGATAAAGCGCATCCAGATGTACTCACCATTATGCTTCAGCTCTTTGATGAGGTTTGTATCACTTTATAAAAAAAATATTTATTGGACACCATAGATTTGGATGACTTAAAGACTGCAACAGCAAAATATTTTTGCTCCAAAACTCAATAACTTGTGAATTCTAATGGCTAGCTCTTGCAGATCATTATTCTTCTTTTCGATGATCTTCAAATGCAATGTCATTTCAAGATCCTATCTTTACTTGAATTCCTCTGTTATTTTTTGTCTGATCATGCATAAGTGATTTCAGTCATTGAATGAAGTCTCTCATTTCAGACACACCCTGAAAAGTGCGACTATTTTGAAGTGATATTATTAGAAAGTGATCCATTGCTTATTTTGTGTTGCGTATATTTTGTAAACCAAAGAGATTTACCCTAAGCGCAATTGCGTATATTATGCATGAAATAATTGATTACCATTTGAATCTTAAACAGGGGAGATTGACAGACGGCAAAGGCAAGACGATTGAATGCAAAGATGCTGTCTTCGTCATGACATCCAACATTGCAAGTGACGAGATCGCCAGCCATGCTCTTCAGCTCAGAAGGGAGGCTAAAGCTATGATGGACCAGAGACAGACTACACAAGCAGGAAGAGGTGAATAATTTTGTTTTTAACACTCTGTGGGGTTTACATCATATTTGGCAATCGTAAACAAGTAAACAATATCATGAAATATCATTGATTAGTAAAACATTCTTAGAGGTTTATGTTATCATTGGCAGAAATTTAATTTTTTAAGGGAAAAAATTACTCTAAATCATAAGAAAATACTGTCTTGATATTCGCGTTCATTGATTTGGTGAATATGTTATGTATGGATTAGAATTGTTTTGTTATCTTTATTTTTTTTCCTCAATAGAAGCAGTAGAAATGACAGAACAAGTGACGATCTCTAAGCGCTTCAAGGAGGATGTCGTTCAACCTATTCTGAAGAGGCATTTCAGGAGAGACGAGTTCCTGGGCAGGATCAACGAGATGGTCTATTTCTTGCCCTTCTCTCGAGCGGAGCTTATTCGACTTGTGACTAAAGAGCTGAACTTCTGGGCAAAGAGAGTAAGTTTATGTTCCAAAA
>BQKZ01007896.1:0-12500 GCA_036244855.1 Temnopleurus reevesii | reverse complement strand
GTTCAACGGGCGAACAAAAAAAAAAAGATCGTAATAAAATCGTATCATCGAAAACTTTCGGCACGATCATCGCGCATCCAATCTATGATTCTCGCGAAATGGTCCTGCGGCAATCGTATACCGATAATGCAACCTACGTATAAATCTATCACAAAGAGATAATGCGATTGGAGGATAACAGGCTCGTCCAGGGTTGCACTTGAATAAGGGTCGGAGATCTGACAAGCGAGAGAAAAAAAAAATCTCTTTAAACAAAACTATGGTGAAAAGATATTGTTTGAGGTCAATAACGGAATCGCTCCTATGCCACTGCCCATGGTCCATACTCACCTAGTCTATGTGCTTCTTTGATCAGTTCGTCATAGTCGTCGAGGGTTCCGAACACCGGATCGACGTCCTTGAAGTCAGATATGTCGTAACCGAAGTCCGCAAAGGGTGATCGAAAGAATGGACTGATCCAGATGGCCCCCACATCGATATCGACAAAGTACTGAAGACGGCTTGTGATACCTGCAGAGAGAGGGAGGGAGGAGAGAGAAGGGGAGAGAGTGATGAAGAGAGGGCGGAGAAAAAGAGGGGGAGGGAGGGAGAGAGAGAGGGAGAGAGAGAGAGAGAGAGAGAGAGAGGGTGGGGGAATGTGGGGATAGAGATAGACAGAGAGAGAGGGGAGATAGAGAGAGAGGGGGAAGAGAAAGGGGGAGGATAGATGAAGAGAGGGTGGAGAGAGAGAGAGAGAGAGAGAGAGAGAGAGAGAGAGAGAGAGAGAGAGAGAGAGGGGGAGAGAGAGGAAGCATACTTGTTGATTATTTTCTCGAAGTATAGAGATATAATTATCTTGTGGGGAAGGTATATTGGGGATGTGTACCTGCATGGGACGCCCTCTAGTATAAATATTTGATATCACTTTAATCTTACCCATTTAAGGCACGTCTGCATTTCATAAACGTTATAAATGATGATTACCTAGATTTTAATGGGTTCAAAGTTTCACGCGTTCGGAAAATAAGGTCGAAGCAATATGATAAAAGGTCGGACGCCCATTTGCCGATCAATATAAGATATTTTTCTGCGCACATGCTTTCAAACATTTCTTTTCTTATACGACGTCAATAATGTGTCTTGTTGGATGGGCCGTGAAACCGGAAAGAGATAGAGGGAGAAGGTCATCACAAGATTTTGCACCAGGGAGGTGAGGGCCCCAAATCCCCCCCCCCCCCGATACATGCATAATTGGAGTCGTAGGCGGATCCAGGATATCTTTTTTTAACCGGATACTAGTATCCAACACGTGCAGATAAGTGTTTTACAATTATTACACTGGCCTTGATCATGTTTAGTACATCACTATAAGTACATGTCTCTATATCTCCCATATACCCTTGTTATTTTCATGTGAAATATTTATGAACGTGCTTAAACCACGCATGCCTAAATCCATGTTTAAATGCATTTTTGAATTTTAGTTAAAGTAAAGGAAAAAAAAATGATTTGGATTTCGTTAACGTTCATTTTCAAAAGTGGAATGCATAATCAGAATATCGGCCTAACGATTTCTCTTTGGTATCAATCGAATTTTCCCCGTTCGTGGATGGGTCCGCGTTGGCCCGATATCACAAAAATGACACAATATTATTGATTGAATTCGCAATAAAGACATAATCACATGGCAGTCAATTATGAATTATAATGTAGTTTACAATGTTGCATTGAAAACATAAAGCATACAGTCTGGTAACTGTATTACACGAGTCAATCATAAATAAAAGGTGGAAAGTACTTTCACCTTTAAGATCACCAACACCGTCACCGTCTGAGTCCATGAATGACCTCGGGTAGATCTGGTAGATGATCGTGTTCTTCCACCATTCCTTCCAACCGAACTCCCGGGCTTCCGTCATCATGCCGACGTTCGAACCGAGATCAACGGCAAGTGCGAAGCACACGATAGTTACAAGCAGAAAGCGCGCCATTTTCCCCCGCAGTAAAATGATATCCGAATAACGGAAAATACATGTACAATGCAAATATTTCGGGTTATCAAATGGGCTACGCTACAATAGCCTTTTACGTCATGAATTAAAATATGCGGACATTGAATTTATATTATACCATACAAGTTAGCTCTAATTTTAATTGAAACACAAAAGTTTGGAGTTTGCGTCCTAGATGATTTTACGGAGAAAAATATTCCGTGTCTCTAGCTGAAATTATTCCCAAGAAAATGTAGCAAACCAGCCATACGGTTTCTTCTTCTATACCGAAAGCCGGACAATGTTATCCCGATCAACAATGGAATTATGTTTACTTTGTCATCACGCGTGTGGGTACGGAGTCCTTTTAAATTCAATAATGAATGTAGATTCGATGAAATATACGATCATGTCTCCCAAGTTTGCAAATGTGAGTAATAAATCCAGGTATATAATACACCTTGGCAAGAGATTCCCATAAAATGCATGATGTGGAAGTCCGACGCGACCCGGTGAGTAAATATCAATATATGAACTCGGCCAAAGCTCAATCGTATCACTGTAAATACAAATTACTCAGAGATAACGGTAAAAAATCGTGGATTATATTTAAATCATATCTGGACTTTCACAATAGGTACAATATCCGTTAGGGAATATTCTAATACACATTGTTTGAAAAGAAAATATAATATTTGCTCTTTGATCACCTTTGATCTGACATGATTCTTCCCGCGTGTGCTTCATGCAATACGTGAAGAAATTATTATAACCACCACGCTTCATGTCCGTGCGTGATGTAAGAGCATAAGATTAATTGCATCCAACTTTTACTATATGGAATAATATCTCTTATATTTAAGCAGGGTTGGCAGAAGGGGGAGGAGGAGGGGAGGGAGAGGCAATACTTTACCAAGTGTGTGTGTGTGTGTGTGTGTGTGCGTGTGTGTGCGCACATAGGGAAAGTGTCCTATATTGCACCTTGCAACAATGGGCCTTTTGCATTTGAGAGCAATTTTACATTTCTTTCTGAAAGGTGTCCTCAGTGTGCATAATTTCAAAATTTCGGCAGATGTGGGGTTCGAACCTGCAGGTGGTTTTATTTGTGAACGAAAATTGTGATTGATTCGGTACTGATTGTGTATGCATATTGCATATCTCTATATTCAAATTGCATATGTGTCTAATTATCAGATTCAATGTATATTGTAATGCGTAAATTATGATCAATTCAACCTTTTGATGCCATACATGCATTGCTAATCAAACCGTTTGATCTATATGCTTATTTATCACATTTTATGAATGCCTGGAAGAGTATATATATATATGAATATTCAAAATCAACAAATCACCACCAATAACTCCTATTGTGTTTTCCATGGGGTTGAGGTCAAGTGTAAACATAAGTTAAGTTGTTTGAAACACAGATGGGGGGGGGGGCGGAAATGAGCAGGAAATGAGTAAGATATTAGTTGGCATATGAACTGAACGGTTATTGCAAAATAGCCAATGGCACATCAAAGATTGGAAATTTAGAAGTATACAGATAAATATTGAAATGTGATCAATATACCTTTTTATAGGTATATTACAGGTGTAATTACATCCTAATATCTTTTGTAAATCAAATAAGTTCACATTCAAGGGATTTCCACAAATGCCCCTAAAATTCTCTTCATATGCAAATGACTGTATATGACCTCATATACAGTTATCTGCATATGAAGAGAATTTTTAGGGGCGTTCCAAAATTCCCTCACTAAAACATAAAGACAAATTATAATAAAATATATGGGACACATTTGGGAGCTTTCTCACTCACAAAGGAGATGATAAGGGTAGCATGGATCACCACAAGTCAACATACACAAATAAAGACACATCAGCTCGTTTGTATTTCTTTATTCATATATTTAATCATATATTCTGTACAATATAAATTCCCCCAAACAAGTTGGAAACTTGAACTAACGGAAACATAAGTAAAATATGGGTAATCTTTTTCACTATTGGGGCATATTGCTGAAAAGAGTGTTAATTTCTCTTTAAAAATGATACCACAATTGTTTTACAGCTCATTCCACAGATGAGTAACTCCTTTAAAAAACAAATGTGACAGGGGGCAAAAACCCAAAAGTGTACAGTGAATTTAATACTACAGTTACATTGGCAAGATGACACAAAATCACTGGTTACATGATCAATCAACTTGATTTTCCAATGTTCCAATGTTTTTGGATTATATTTCCATGACACAGTTTTTTTCTATGTTTCTGTATATTTATTTTTTTTAGAATTGAAGACAAAACTTGTGGACAAACTATTCGCTTTTTACAAAAATTGCACTCGAGCTTTATTCTAAGGAACAAGAATAACATTTCTGATGTTAAATACCATAGAAATTTCTATTTTGAGGAAGGTGTTTATAGAATATTCAATCAAAGGTTGGCATGTGTAGGAAAAAAGGTGTAAGATGTGGTCCACGACACCATGCTCTGTGATGTTTTTGTTGAGTGCTCATCATTAACCCATTTACTTCTGAATTCCCATAGAATTTGTGCAGGGACTAGTTTATTCTTTTAAGATCCCTGAAAGTATTTATGTGTGTTCATATGAAAGTTTCTCTTATCCAAATCATTACCCAAGATGTCTTCCAAGAAATCAGATCTTTTTCATATCGATGAGATGGATGGGGTTTCAGTAAGAAAGTGGTTCTTGTCCGTAAAAATGGTATAAGATGTCAGACTCTCTAGAGAATACCCACAAGATTATCCAAGATATGAAAGTGAATCTTGCCCAAATATGTGATATATGACCTGGGTTGTGTTTCATAAATCTGTTTGTAGATTTACACACAACTCTAAGAATGACTAGTGACCCTTTCCTGCACTCAATGATAATTCCTGGTACTAAATCGCACCGGAGAAATGTTCACCCCAGTTGTTCGTAGAGTCATGGGTATATCTACGTAAAGCTTTATGAATCACGACCCTCTTCTAAGACATCAAATTCTCTCATAATCAAATTAATTATTCAGGATTGTTATAGAGTGATTCTTGTCCAGATGCCAGATCTGAGACATCCGAGTCTTGAATATCCACATAGGCATAAAAATTTGTCCATATATTCCAAACACCCATGTATGAGACTTCATATCAAGGAAGGAGTCTTTCAGTAAGATAGTGGTTCCTGTCCAAACACATGATGTAAGACATCTGACTCTCGTAAGATCCTTGTTGATCCAACCACCACCTGAAACATAGGACATGAATATGAAAATAGTAATACTTCTACCATATTGTTTATCAGTTCTTTTTCATGATCTTGGGATCCAGCAAAATTTTGCATGAACACTGACACCTAAGTACACCCAAATAATTGTATGCAAGGTTCAGAAGAAACAAAAGTCTTGGAAGTGAAGCATCAGACATTGTACTAAATCATTACCAGTGCACTGATGTTAGGAAGCCCAGGTGGTTTGGGACACAGACAAGTTGCTGAATTTTTCAATTTGGTCAATCCACATTTGCTCATGTTTAAAGAAGTAATGATATTACAAATTCAAGGGTTTTTTAAAACTACTTTTGTATACTGAAGTGTAGAATGGAAGTAGATGATTAAAATCAAAAGTGGGTGATGTCTGTATTGCTGGGTGATTAGCTTGATAAGTGATGGGGAAAATTAGTTTAATCTCCTTTGACTGCAAGGATAAGAAGGATCTACACCCACAAAAAAGAATTTTGTTTAATTCTCACCTGAGTACTTGGTGACAGTGATGCTACGGTATCCTTGACGACCTTGACCTCGGAGCAGGTGACTCCGCCCACCATGAAGACGATGAGCAATGGGTGGTCGCTGGGGCGAGGCTTACTCACATTCATGAATAATCTGAAAAACCAGAGATAAGAATTATTCATGACATGATCTAATCCTGGAAATTACCTGTGAGATTCATGTGTTATAACAGCTCATCTTTTCCAATTGTTATAAATATTCTACAAAAAAATAAAGATAGAAGTGACCATTAATTGGTTTGTTCATCACATAATCATTTTTTCCCTATCAACTAGAAGACTTTTGTGTATCAACTTCAGTTCTCTTCAATTTTATTTCATTTCGAATCAAATCAAATATGATAGAAATCACAAGTTACAAAATACAAATTAAATCATGATACATTCACACTTTTTCCAATCGTTGCATGGTTACCAACTTTTTAAATTAGAATATCTTACTCCTGGATGACTTAAACATATTTCTCATGCCAAAGAAGGGCAAAAGTTTACTTTCACACAAAACTTCAAGAAAAACCTTGTAAGTATAATATCAATAGTTTCAAAACATCTTCCTGAATAAAATAAATCACACTGTTTGGTATATATATGTTTGAAGGTGACAGAGCCGTTTGAGGACTGTATCTAAAACCTGTAATTAATTGTAAGCTGTCATTCTCTTCCCCTGCAGAGTTTACAGCATTGAAAAAAAGTGACAAAACGATTATCTGAATCCTGTGTGTGTCCATTATCAAATCCCTTGAGAGCTAATGATCATATTTTGTGAATGTGACCATGATCAAACAACTTGGTAAGCTAGCGATTGCATTCTACACATGTTACCTATACTGAACCCCTATCGACAGCTTGTGATAACATTTGTAAGTGACAGCGACTATGTCCAAATCAGTTGACCAAATGACCAAATGAGTAAGAAACACATATGCCATTATGTTCACAAAGAAACACTTATGTAAGCTAACATCTTTTGCAACAATATTCACAAATTTCCTTATTTGACCACAGTAAATTATGAGAAGAATGACTAATTTCCAGTAATTCTATACCTGAATCCTGTTTTGAGAAGATCTCTGAATCCACTAGACTTGTATTCAATATCAACCAGGTCCGGCTTGGAAGGGCTGAAGACACTTTCTAAGACCTGCTTGACCAGCGGACTGTAGCTCGATGGATGGGTGGCTGTACCGCGGTGAAGCAAATCCCTTCAAGAAAATAAAAGATATTACTTTTAATCATTTTCCAAATATACCAGTCAAATTATTCTTGAGAACATGCTCTATACAACGGGCAAAACAAATAGAGATTTGATTTAAATTTTCAGTCTAGTCAGGTGCAGAGAGGCTGCAGACATACTCTATGGCCTGTTAAACACATGTGGTATACTAAAACGAACATCTAGGGACAGACAAAGGTATCTTGTGAACCCTACATTTTACGCTTTTTTTTACAATAGATAGACAGACTATATTATTCTCATGAAGCTAGGAATTAATTGATTACTAAGTAAAGTATACAATATTTTTCATTCAAAGAAGTTTGAAACTAAATCTAAACTTCTACAAATCTGATTATTGATTAATCTATGACAATCATCCCCCTTGAAAAATAACATCAACAATAATACTTACAAAAATATACTTACATAAACCTCTGTAGTGAATTCCTGGCTCTTGAAATGGACTTGATTTTAGACATGATCTCCTTGGCTGTTGTCTGAGCTGTTGCTTCAGATCTCTCCTCTCCAACTATGAAAAAGGAAAAAAATTAAGCCGATTCACTCTAGAGTCATCTTTTTTTTCTTCAAATGTTATAATACAAAAACAAATCTTTAGATGTAGGATGAAGGTTTAATGTATATGACATCAAGCTAAAATACAAAAGAATGAGAGAACAATTTTCAATTGACCTAATGCTCCTTCTTTCATACCATAAAATATTGGGTAGATCCTCCAAAGAAAACTTTTAGGAGACATCTCCAGCAAGAGTTGAGCTAATTTGAATGTTCTTTTTGACAGAAATGTTAAACTCTGAAATATTTGAACACGCAAAAAATCAGATAAAGAAAATATTGAATGAACTTTATCCCTCTTCATTAAAAACGACAATGAGTTAAAATATGCATTCCCAGTGTGTGGCTCACCTAGTATTCTCAATGCTTTCGAATTGTCAGGGGCTTGCGTTATAAGTTTACTGATATACAACTGTAGCTGGCGCTCTTCATCAAAACTGCCGCCAGATTCATCTCCCATCAGTGAGTAACCATAGAGAATGAGATGTACAGCTTCTTCCAAGGAATAAGGTCTGGAAAAAATATAGCGAACATTATTTTCTTGATAATAAGAGATCAATATTAATTCTAAAAAAATAATCTATGTTCGTAAACAAAAATATTTACCAGCATAATTCTTCAATTTTTGTAAGCTCAAATTATGTTTTGGATTGTTAGATTTCACTTAAATATTCATTTACAAACTCTCATATAAAGTATGTCATGAATCTCTTCCAAAACCAAGGTTCAATATTTTCAGTCAAACCTGTCTATAATGGCCAACCTAGGAAATATAAATGGTGACCACTGTAGACAGGTGGCCTTTATAAAGAATGCAAAAGCAACTCTAATTGTCTCAATAGATGCAATAAAAATATAAATCTATGATTTTTTTTTTATTCATGTAGCACATTTGCATGTCTACAGATCCACAAATACTTTCGCAGCCTCATGGGTGCATACATAAACAGCTCATATTGTGCTGTCTCCTACCGGCCCCCTATCACACTGGAGTACAGTGCAGCTTTGTGGATAAATTTCTTGCTAAGGGAAATTAATGCTATGGGTGGGAGTTGAATCTACAACCCTCTGCTCGAAAGGCGAGAATCAGAACCACTACATAGACAGGTGACATAGACAGGTGAAAAGTGGCTGCTAGTACAGGTTTGGTGATATGGTAGTTTTTGAGTTGGTAGGTCATCATACCTTCCCTGCTTAGCTTGATTCTGCAAGAGATCCAGAATGAGACTGGTGACTGATGCACTGTTCCCTTCTCCAGCATTCTGTAGTAGCATCTTCTCTGTGGTCTGCAGGTCATCCCAGCGAGATAGGGTTGGACTGGTGAGGGTGTGTATGCAGGCTGAGGCGAGTTGGAGGATAGGGCTGGCATTGCGGAAGGCTGTAGGGTTCCCTCTGGTGGAGTAAATGTGAAGTTCATTATTAAACTCTCTTATTTATTTTGATTGAGTTTTGTATAGCATGTCTTTATATGAGGAGTATGAAAATATGGAGGTGGAAAAAATGATTTTAAAAGAAGTATAGTCCTCCGTCAGTACTATATTTCTTGTAGAATTTGCAATATGTCTCAAAGCAAAAGGATTAAAAAATGTTACAAGGTATTCATCCACCAATTTTTTTTCAGATAAAATTTGTTTGAACAATATGAGAAACAAAATTTCCGACAGAATAGTGAAAATTCAGATTGAATGAGGAAAATATTTCGGACAATTCCAATGTGTATGGATCAGACATTTTCCTCAGATTATCAGTTCATTGACAGATTCTTGAATTCACCCAAGTTGCCATTCAAAGATTGCAGTCTCTTTGATGTCAGACATCTTGGCCCTGTTGCATTAGTATCAATATTGATGTTTTCTTTTAAACATTACCTACATTGAAAGCAGTTAACATGAGCCAATCAGTAAAATAAATATTTGCCATCAATAGTTTTTATGCAACAGAACACTGACCTCTGTTCAAACTAAGGGGGTTCTCATAAACATCCCAACTGTAAAAGAAATTTCCTCATTAGATTTGAATAAGATCTTGCTCAAAGTGCAGAGATTATATCATATTTTCAGGACAATATTTTATTTTTCCATATTACGTACTTGAAATGATTGAGATGGGTTTGAAGTGAGTCGGCATTGATGCGTCCAATCTTGGCTGCTGATGGATCAAAGGGCAGTCTCTCTCTTGTAATCGTCTCTACAACTCGTCTGTTTACATCCATCAAGCCTTCCTGTTAGATCACATAAAAATAATGTAATGATTGTAATATGTATGATAGCGACATAAGCATATATGCCCAAATTTATTGATCTTATTTTCTATGGAAATGGTTGGGCTTTGTATCTCATAATTCTGGATATGGACATCCATGGGGATTAGTAAGTACTGCTTATCAACACATAACAGGCAAAAGTATACACTAAAATGTCTAGATTGGCATTTCTGCACTAGATGACATGACATAAATTTGTGTTTTTTTTATTATGGAAAAAAATAACCAGAGCACAGCAATAGCTTAACAATCAGTAAGTTTGATTGAACTTAAAAGTGGGTTTGAAAACGGCCTTGCCACACCCTCAGTCTGTTTTTTTTCACTGTTCAAGTGGGATAAGTGCAGTTATAGGTTAGAAGCAGGTAAACATTTCCAAAAACTTCTTTACTTTTCTCTTACCTTTTGCTTTGATGTGATGAGTGTCTGGAGTAGATCTTGGGATTGCTGGTCATGAGGATGTGCCAAACAGCCAGGGAGAAGCACACTTGGCTTGTATTGACTGGAGAAGTAACGAGATTGAATGGATGGTCAAAATTCTGTTCGGTCAAATGCTCTAATTATATATTTTTTTCAATTGCCTGGAAGAGTTTGAATGCTGCGATAGGATAGTGATGGTCGTGATGATGGAGGTGGACGTGATGATGGAGGTGGTGGTGATAATGAGGATGAGGATGATGATGATGATGGTGATGATAACAATAATGATTATGATGATGATTAGATGATAAACAAATTCAATTTTTACAGTTCAGACATCTTCCCATGCATTATTGGCAAATGATGTAGAAGTTGCCTCATACATAAATATTACTGTTAAATTGGCAACTTCTGACTGTAATCACTCAGGTGATAATTTCATATTCTTTGCAATAATTGGGAATTTAGAAAATATTACTTTTTAATCTGAGAATGGTGAATCTATCATGGCATAAAGGGACACAATCCAACCTGGCTGTAACCCCCCCCCCCCCAACCTGATACAGGTAAACACATTCATAGGTGACTGACAACTTAAATAATCTGAGATGGAGATTTGTATCCTAGTTATCCTAAACATTGAGGACCACATGATCACAAGATATTTATTGAAGTTTATATTTTTGACTTTCTTTATACACCGTATTAATGTGAATGGAACAAGCATAAATGTGGGAGTAGAAGACCGAATCATTAAAATACAAAAAAGTAAGTAAAGCGTAACCATTTCTATGATCCATAGAATTTATTTTTTGTTGTAATTATTTCATACCTTCCAGCAGAGCACAAGGCAGATATATCCACAGCCACATCACACGAGTGACCATCTAGAGGAGATAGGGCAGACATGATCCTATCAGCGAATGAGTCTCTGCCGTGTGATGTGGGTGCTACCATATCCAGTGTCCTATCTATGAACAGGATGCTGGCTCGATTGCTTGCTGCCTGATGAGTTTCAAACATCAAGATTAAAAAAATAGTTATTGTCCATGAATATCAGTCATTTGAGATCAAGGTAGTCAATTTTATCCCCCAAATGTTTCTGTAGTAAGGTAAACTCATACGTTATCGCTCCTTATCAACAATCCTCATTATTAAACAAAACTATTTTTCTTTGAAGATTTTCATAATTCTTCTTATTACTTGCAAGATGAAACACCATTTTAATATGTGGCTTTCTGCTGCACATTAGCTATTTAGCATATTTTAAGACGAAATACTTGTCAAATCTACAACAGATCATATGTACTTTATCTGGAGGCACTTAGGTTCATAAAGCAAAACTTTCATTGTCTCTTGGCCATTTGCACACAGTTTTTAAAAGACTAAAAAGGTGTCAATGGGTGGTTAGAATCAGAATCTTAATATCATGTTTGCATAAAATTTCACCATCCATTGACTTTTAGGTCTATGGCAAAGTGTTCTAAAATTTTGACAAGATGTACAAAAGCGTATGAATCAATCTTTACAATTATTAGTGTCTTGCTCATCTTTGATATATGCCTTCGAATATGGGGTGAGACGAGCCAGGTTGGTGTATATTTCAATGGTATTGTTACAGTCAAACATTTACAGATCTACATTCATTTTGATACCCCCTAAAACGCAAAGAGCAAGGTGTTTGCTTTTAATTTGATGTCATGTGTCCAAGTGCTGATGAACAGGTAAGTAAATTACTTTAAGATGAAACTTACTTTTCTCCTTGCTCTTGCAGATATAAGTTGAGCTAGTTCTCCAGCAATCAATCTGCTTGTCGGACCGAGACAATATAGATCTTCATTTACATCCAGGGTTTCACACAGACAGCTCAGGGTAGATACAATCATCTGAAAAGAATGCAGATCGATAATGATGGCATGCGAGATAGAATTTTATGACAATGCCAATAAAAACAAGACAAAAAAGCCCCACAAAACAAATTTCCTATTACACTCTTTTAGGTTCAAATGTTTACGATTATATTGAATCATCTTGAAGAACCAAAATATTCAATACAAGTTATATAATTCCTGAGGATGATCTGATTTCTTGAATGATATGAATCTCAGAAATTTTAAATCAGTGTTACTGAGAGGACATAGGAAAGTGGGGAAGGGTGGGGAAGATATAAAACAATAGTCATAATGGTGATATGCGCAATCTATAGAACCTACAGATCTACTCTGAATAGTTCTAAATAAGCTTCTGTCTCATTATTACCCTGG
>BQKZ01007895.1:10675-23842 GCA_036244855.1 Temnopleurus reevesii | reverse complement strand
ATTTTCTGCTTTATTGGATTCATACTGTTCATACTATTCATCATCTGTGTGCGATGGATTCATCGAAAAAGACGACTACGGGGTACGAATAATTAAAGATCTTGTTCAACATATGTATATTCAAGAACGCAATATGCTATGACGGTGCTAATGGAATGCGTTACCCTCTTATATAAAGCAAAGGAAAATTTTTAATTCAATCTTTCTTTGTTTCAACTTGCCGTATAAAACTCAAAACTTTTTCCTCAATCAAACATTTGAATTTTGCCCAAACATTTTGCTTTTATCAACCCATAATATTACCTTAATTATTAGCATCTTTTCCTTTTGGAATTTCAATCTTGTACTTCGATAATATTGTATTTGCTGTATTTTATCTTATTTGTTTTAACTGTAAATATTTCGATGTGTTCCAGGGCCCCATGGAAGACCAAAATAAACATGTTTTCGTTTAAAGAATTCTCACCTGCCACATTCTAAATACTTTCTAAATGCTTGATAGTGTATATGAATTATATATTAAGCGTTTTAATAGTGCTTAAAAAAAGTAAAATTAATGATATCACCTCAAAGCACACTGTGTATTAACAAAGCGGCAGTGAACGCTTTTTTTTAATTTTCATAGATATCTTGATAGTGCCTGTATGACTTCCTTCGCATTTTTGCGTTCTTTTGTTTTTAATAAATCTGATTGTAATACCATAGGTCGGGCTGCTTTTTTGATGATTTTTTTAAATAACAAAATCTTACTGATTGCAAAAACATTCATCTGTACGGTAACCAGACGTTGGACTGACGTTCGTCGTGCGCTCAAGCAAACAACGTATGACGAACGTCAGTCCACCGTATGACTTGCGTCTTTGTGCGTCCAGGGGGCGTTTTTTAATCATAAAAATGTTGGGCCGACGCAGGCTAAAAGCTCAAAGGTGTGAGTCGGTAATCACCCGGTCTTTAAAATTCTATTGAAATTAATCCCCTTTTCACTTTTCAACTTTAAAATATATGATTTCTTAGCCTACGATCTGAAGACAATCAGTCCGTCTACAAGATCACTACCATCACCACCAACCCAAAACCCTGCAGGAGAGGTAGCAATGGAGCAGACTAATGGTAGCTTCAAGACAGCTATCAACGAGGTACCAGTCTGTATTGTGTTTCACCAAGATTTACTGAAAGATAAAGACATTATTCAACATTTTCGTTAAAAAAATCCAAACTTCCATATTCTACGGGCTACCTAAATGAAATGGATGATGCATGTACATAAGCTAAGCTGTGAAATATTAGGCTTCAAAATCATCGTTACTGCTAAAAAAACAATAAACTTAAAATGTTCACCTACATAGGACACTGCTCAGTAACAAAACGACAGTGAACGTTCTATTCACTTTTCGTTCATAGTTTGATGATGCATGTATAATTTTCCTACTTTTTGCTTTCTCTGCTGTTTTTCATCAATCTGAATGTAATAATAGGGTTCGCACATCTTGATTTGAGAATTTTTTTGAACAACAAAATCATGATGTATGACAATGTCTTTAAGAATAGTGTTCTTGGGGATACACAGAAAATGAATTGGTACTCGTCTTTCATCGTGTATTTTTTTTTTTCGTAACTTTAAAGGAGAATTACACACAGACAATAATGTATGGTCAGTAAATGAAGAAAAATCAGATGAACAAACTGTGAAAATTTGAGCAAAATCTAATAATCCGTTCAAAAGTTATGAAAGTTATTATTTCCACCTATGCTGAGCATCCTTGAATTGGCATGCGTATAGCTAATTAGCATAATCTGTGATGTCACACATGGAGAACTCCTCATTCACTTTGTATATACATTTATTGAAAATGGATCAATATCATATTTCAAATGAGGAATCAACACCGTTCTTTCTGGAATGCTTGCAGAATTGATGTGGCTATAATATATTTATCCGAAGAAACAAACTTTGTCTACTTTTCTGGAAAAAGAGGAAAATGTGAAATTCTGTGTACAAAGCGAATGGAGAGTTCTCCATGTTGGCAGCCATTTTGTGCTTGTACGTTTAATTTTAAGGAGCCAATGAGGGGTGTAAATCAAAACTTTGAAAATTCATAACTTTTGAATGGATTGTTCGATTTTGCTCAAATTTTCACAGTTTGTTCATCTTATTTTTCTTCATTTAATGATAGCAATTTAATGTCTGAGTGTAGTTCCCCTTTAAGAATGACTAGTTGAAACACCGGCTAAGAAGTGTTTCAAGTTGTGTGTCGGTGTCGGTACATTTTGTTTCTTCGTCAGAAATTCTGTCGCAGATTCGAACAACATTTTAAATGTGCCGTATGATGTAGGACGTCTTTAAAACGGTTTCCTTGGACACCGCGGAAGGGGTGGGCGACAGTTTATAATTATGGTATGATGGTGATAGTGATGTTAGGTTGGCAAATTGCAGTATTACTGGGGTTGACAGTATGTTGCCCAGAATATTTCGGCAACTTTTTTTTCTATATTAAGTGATTTTCCCATTGGCATCCACAGCCCTACGAAATGATGGAAAGTAAACGGGCAGACGAGCCGTCTGATGGCCCCTACCTTTCGCCGTCCCACATACCACAGGGCAGGGACCTTTCACCGTCCCATATACCACAGATCATGGACACCATACGCAACGACCCTGACACCGGGAGTAGTCTTCAGATCCCTGTGACCGATAACGGAGAGTTACCTGATAGCAGCCAGGGGTACGTACCAATGGATGGCACCCAGTCCCAAGGCATTTACATGACCCACTTTCACCATACCCCTGAGACAGACGGCGAAGACATCATCTGCAAAGTCATTGACACTCGCGTTGAGACAAATTCCGAACCATCTGATCGTCAACAAGCCGATGATGATGATGTCTATGACGATAATATTCTCGATGGAACATATAGTGTTGATAGCGAGATGGGTAATATCCACCATGAATATATGAACTCCCCTGAGCAGACTGGAGCTAAGGCTACGCGTTTTATTGAGACTGTACTTTAATATCTAGAGCAACTATGGACGAACGAAGAATGGTGGATTGGGAGAGGCAGGGTTATTAAAGGGGACCCGACTTCTGGCATTGTCGTGATCTCATTTGATGAAGAAAAATCCGATAAACGAACTGTGCAAAATTTGTGCAAAATCGGACAATCTATTCCAAAATTATGAATTTTAGAATTCACAGAGATTTGACGATCACTGCCGCTCATTGGATTCCGTGCAATCGGCAACACAGACTTAATCTGCGGACGTCATGTCGGACAACTGCTCATTTACTTTGAATATCGAATCTAAAAAAATGGATTAATGTAAAAATTTCGAAGTGCTATACCCCTAACCGAAAAATTGCATTTTGTTGACTGTCCAAAAGAAAAGGGAGACCAAGTCAAGTGAAATTTGTATACAGAGTGAATGAGGAGTTGTTCGACATTACATGTTCCGTTGAATTTGCCGATCCCACGGATCTCCATGAGCGGTAGGGATCGTCATATCTCCGTGACTTTGAAAATTCCATAGAGGTAATAGCCGTAGAACATTCATAACTTTTGAACGGGTTGTCCGATTTTGCTCAATTTTTCACAGTTTGTTCATCTATTTTTTCTTCATTCAATAATCAAAATGCGATAATTCCAGGGGTTGCTTTATTAGAAGTTTGAATATAGAAATACCTGCATATTAATTGATGCTCTCCTAGTCAAAATGATAACAAGTTTGAACTTCTGGGACAAATTAAATTATTCTTTCAAAACGCTTAAAGAGGAACTTTTATGACACTGTATATTAACTTTTTCTGATTGTTTTTCAATATGTATTCATATCCACTTCTTGTTTATCTCATTTTATTTCATAGAGGTGAAAAATCAAGAAATGTCATGTTTGTTCGGAACGCCCCTCAAAAACGGACCGCGGGAGGTCCGGTGGGTTGAAACATCGATCTGTCAATCACTGTGACGTCATAATTTTATACAGACATTGCTGAGCAAGAACCGGCGTTTGCGTGTGTCACTCTATGAATTTATTAAAAAAAAAATTGGCGCCAATTGTACCGGAGATTTGAATGTTTTTTTTTCTGATATACGAAATATGGTGGATTCTTCAGAAGTTGAAGAAGATAGTTATTAAAGTCCTGACTAGATTTCGAGGAGGATATTGAACAAGAAGGTAAAGGGGCACATCCCTCCATGTTTGAGTCTGTGGTGTCGGCAATTGTTTTGATGTAGGACTGGATATGACGTCACATACCCCGTCTGTCAATCGATGTGCCGTTGTGGGGGTATTTCTAGAAAGCGGGGCTAGGCCTTCTGACCTAGATAAAACATTTGATGGAAATAGTTTTTAAAAAATACGAAGAGGCATATTTTTCGGAGGAAAATTGAATTACTATGTAAAGACATATTTAAACTTCAATATATCATGATACCGAGTATCGTACAAGTTGTCCTTTAGACCATGGTATCTATATGCACAGTAGCAACTCATATTCGTTAATTGTTGTGTTCGTTTGCGATATCATTCAGAATTCTTATTATAATTAGACCTACGTTAAAGTCTTAATTATGTGATGATTAGGTCTCAATTTATGCAGTATATCATATATATTATGAATAATCATGGATCAACATTTCAAACTTAATACGATTTATTTAGGAGTAGGGAGTTCGGAGGACAGGACTCCAATATGATAAGGTGTGGGCTATTCAAAATGCACTTTCAATTTTTTGTAAGGTAAATGTAGCTCAATTGTTGGGGGTTATATATGTTAAGAGTCGCCCTCTATCGCCTATTGTTCGAAAAAAAAATGAAGCAATCGCTAACGTTTTGAATGAGTTTGAACAATTATGGCAAACAGAATGGAATGATCCAGAAAACCACGGTAGGTTTTTACACTCCATACATAACAATGTAAATAGGTCACTTCATATTAAGGGAATATCGCGTCGTGAGGATTGCTTAATTCAACAATTGAGAGTCGGTAAATGTAGATTAAACTTTTATATGTTTCAGATCCATCAAATTGGACTCTGCGAAGGTTGTGGAGAACCTGAAACAGTTGAACACTTCTTATTACAGTGTAAACAATATGATATCCAAAGATCCCATCTAAAAATAAGTACAACATTTAAAGAACCTAAATCTGCAGCATTTGCTGGGGGCCGACCCTTTGATTATCCTCAAAGTTCTAAAATATATTTAAGAAACAAAACGTTTTAAATAGAAATTTAGGCAAAACAAGATTAATAGAGTTATAAATGTCATTTATTTGGGTTGTTTTCTATTTCATGTACGACGTCATCTATGTCAAGTTATCTCAAATATTCAAATCCTTTTACAATTTCTGCTACAAATGGCGATTATAGGCAATGCAAATATTGTTTTCAAAAATAAGTATTCACTGCAATGTTGCTTTCGGGCGTTCAAAGCCCGAGTCTTAGTACCTAAATGACTGGCGCAAATAATCTCCAGAGATTGAAGAGCGCCATCCAGTATCAAAGCCAACCAACCAACCAACGTTCAACAGGTACGACATTTAAGTCGTGTCGGTAAGATTAAAGGGAAAACAAGGCGATTTAAAAACAAAATGTGATGTACGACTTTAATACATCTTTTTAAAAATGTAATTCCTCTTTCATCTATAATCGTACATTTTGTGATTTTAGACTCCAACTTTGTAGTGGTAATTTTCACTCTAAACTTGTCATCGTTGCATCTCTTGTGTACTTTCGCACTTTTATACAGTTATTTATCCCCAACAAATTATCTTTGTATCAATATTTATGATTAAAAGGTCAAACGTAACAGTTACTGTCTGGTGTGTTCGGAAATAATTCTTTGTGTCGTTAAATGGGGACTTTACCCAGACATTGATGTGCTTTTAATGGCTGGAGAAGAATACAATGATTAAATTGTGAAGATCGGAGCAAAATCTGACAATCCCTTCAAAAGTAATGAATTTCCAAAGTTTTGATTTCCACCCCTCATTGGCTCCTTAAATTGGAAAATTACTGGCATAATATGGATGACAACACGGAGAACTCTCAATTCACTTTGTACACATAATTTCGCATTTTCTTCTTTTCGGGAAAAGTAGACAAAATTGTACTTTTTTCTTCAAGTATAATATGTACATATTGATTCTGCATGCATTTTTTGATAAATCTTGTTGTTTCATTGTCTAATTTTCTTTTAAAAAGAAAAATGTGAAATTTGTGTACAAAGTTGAAGAAGAGTTCTCTATGTTGGCAGCCACTTTGTACCCGTATATGTTGCCAATTTTAAGGAGCCCATGAGGGGTGTAAATGAAAACTTTACAAAATCATAACTTTTGAATGGATCAGCCGATTTTGAACAAATTTTAACAGGTTTCTAATTGAATTTTTCCATCCACTGCACCGAGAGCACACATTAATGTCTGAGTGAAGTTCCTCTTTAAGCATTGATTGTATCAATGTTCTTATCCTGTATGGGGTTGGGGAAAATCAAGTGCATATGTAAAGTAATAATTAACGGCGTTTATGTAGCGCTTATCAATTCATGAGAATTTTCTAAGCGCTCTACAATTGCAGCATTATTACCCTGGCTTTAGCCCGACAGCCACCAGCACAACGCACTTGGCGTTTCAATTAATAAATATTCCTACCAGATACCCATTCACCTCACCTGGGTTGAGTGCAGCACAATGTGGATGAATTTCTTGCTGAAGGAATTTAACACCATGGATGGGACTCGAACCTATGACCCTCTCGTTGAAAGACGAGAGTCATGGCCACTATACACCACGGCTCCTCCACACTAGTAGGGGGCGAAAGGAAGTTCAAAGGATCTTAAGAAAATTAGAAGGTGTACTGTAATGCGGGGCAAACGGGGACGCACGCCGAGGTAAACGGGAGCAAAACTTTTTTGAAGATTGATAAGGTTGATCACTATATGGATTCTGAATTATGTGATTATCAATCTTTCAATGTGTATGAAAAAAAACTAGATTGTGGACATTTGGACATCTTGTCCCTATTCATACCGGCGTCTCTGTTCGCCTCGTTTTATACGGTTCTTACTTTTCTATAACTTCGTAATAACTCGTCCCATTATATACACCACTAATCCCATTCTTGCCTTATTTCTGTACGCGTTTCACTTTCCTATTATTATATGTATTTGTATTTATTTTATGTATGTTTTATATGTATTGTATGTGATTTTTACTGTTTGTTTTATTTGTGTATGTCTGTATGTATTCCTTGGAATTGTTTTTAATGTACATGGACTACATGGAAGACCAGCTCCCCTTGATGGGCGAGCTGAATGTGGACAATCCGCCGTATTTTTTTAAATTTTATATGTTTTTAATACGGAAGTAAATTCAAATCAAATCACTTGTATATCTCCTAACCTTCCCCCTTTTTCCTCTCATTCTATTTGATATTGTCCGATGTACTCCTGGTTTCATTTGTGCAGAGGGGTGGTGCTGGTCAGCCCCCCCCCCCCCTTGATTTATACACATATGTAAATGTTTTTTAAAAAATCCGGGCGTTATTGCCAAATCGAACATTAAATTTAAGATTTGAAGTTAAAATCCTCCGAGATCAGCTGCTGAAATATTTATTTTAGTTTTGTAATCACATTTCCAAAAGACAAAAAGCAACATAAACTAAATTATTTTCAATTTTAGTAACAATATTTACAAACCCTAATAGCAAATTCTAATTTTTTAAAATCATTATACGTCTATTTACTAAATGTTCATGTCTTACTGCTGTGAAGAGATTCTAAACTAGTAATCATTCAACAGCTTTTTTACCATGTAATTTCTAGAATTGTTAAATAAATTCAGGACACAGCATGCTCTAATTACGTGATTCATTTCATTTATCAAAACAATGAAATTTATATTCTATGAATTTTAAGTTATTTGAATTCATTTATAGAATACAACGTACGATTATTTGGGGGCTTTTAAATGGAATTTTAGAGTCGAAGAATCCTTGATTCATGTTATGTTTATTTCCTGCTTTGATGACATTGTTGATACCTTATATGGTTAGGTACAGCATCACACTGAGCTTTCTCCATTTATAGGAAACAAAAGATGGTTTTCTTTCACTCTCGGTTCTCGAGCAATCTTGGTAATATCCAAGAGGTGTATCCATGAGGTGGTGTAAGGAAAGAATAACATCTTCTCCGCAGATGACTTTTCCGAGAGCCCAAAACCTTTCATCTTTCTTTCTCTCCCCCCTCTCCCTCTCTCTCTCTCTCTCTCTCTCTCTCTCTCTCTTATCTTTCTCTCTATCTCTCTCTCTCTCCCTATCTCTTTCTCTCTCTCGATCTCTCTCTCTCCATATCTCTCTTTCTCTCTCTCTCTCTCTCGCTCTCACTCTCTCTCTCTCTCTCTCTCTCTCTCTCTCTCTCTCTTATTCACACCTGACCCCCCCCCACACACACACACTCATTACATTTATTCAGACCCGTAACCATTTGTTGTTGTTTTTTGGAGGGGTGCAAAACCCCAAGTGAACAGGCCATTTGCGAGGGAGCGAAGCGACCGAGCTTGGGAAGCCTGGAGAGCCAAGACGTTTCAAGTTTCTGTGTTGATGCGTCTATTATTGCACATGCTTCCCATATTCTTCCTAATTTTAATGACCACCTACATCAACAACGGATCTTGCACAGTCGGATGTATTTCCTTTTAAAAAACTATGTGAAACTCTCTTCATTTTGTCTCCTTTCAACAGGATGTCTAAATATAGACCATTGCCACATTTTCTGTGAAACTTACTAAGCTAGTTTAGACTAAAATCGAATTATGAATAGGTCGTGCGACACTTTCGGCAAGTTCATTTAACGGACTTAAAAGTTCAAGGCATTATGAATAATATTAATACACAATCGAACCATAATTAAAGGAGCTATCAATAAAGTCGACTTTAAGATAGGTAGATTGATTCTTATTTTAAACATGACAGTAGCCAAGGGTCACATATGTTGCTGAAGACAAAGAAACCCCGACATAGCAGCCGTTTAAGAGGTATATTATAATTATAGAATTAAATACATGATTTTGGAAGTACACATTTGAATGAAATTGTATGTCATGCTGATTTTATAGTACCGTTATAGTCACAGACGCAGTAGAGTAGAAAGTCTCTAAAGTCATGTTATATAAACACGATACAAACTATTTCCGAATAGTTAAATCGAACGCAGACAATAGACCCGCACACCGTTTATTCAACTGTGCGGACACAACAATGACAAGCCTTTTCGAAATTAGTTTATACCGTGTTATACGAGATTTATTTTCCTCATTATATAAATAGCGTACGTAAGCCTATCACACACCCTACGACTGAGAACCTATTTTAGAAGACATTGTAACATCTAGAAGCCGCATTTAATCGAGAAAATGACAAAATGCAGCTCTCGTCGGAATCAATTCCTATCACACTATTAATTATTAAAAAAAAAGACATTGTACAGAACGGTGAAAAATGATAATTGAAGTGTGGAGGATGTGGAGTATTATGATTTTAAGGCAAAGGGAGGAAAGTCAGCGAATACGAGATCTGATTCTTCCATCAATGGACCCGGTATGTAGTTATATATATTAAAATCCAATCAGAATAAAGAATGGTGTAAATATATTCAACCCAATCCGGTCAGACCTATGCAGTCTTATTATCCTCAATGCATGCATTGTGGATATAATCCAAGAATATATATACTAAACGTGTGTATTTATAGTTTTATTTATGAGCTCTGTCGTATTCTATATGAGTCAGTTCTATTTCCAGTGTGTAATGGTGTTTCTCTATTATCCCAATATACTTTCCAACACTGCTTCTGACGTCACGTAAAAGGTCGGGTGCACACTCACAATAGACTCAAGGCAAGAGTACAAACCATATACGTTTTATTGCTTGTACGGAAGCACTTAACATCCGGAATGTATCCTCTTTTTGAAGAATAATCAGATATCAGCATGATTAAAGGGCCTCAAATTATTCTTATTTGCACTGGAGATTCTGATTTAGGTAGTTTCCCCCGATTTGCCTAATTTTGTACATGACTGTTTACCTCTCGATCCTCCTCCTAACAAAACCCCCTCCCCGCGGACATGCATACACACACAAACACAGACATACACATACAATTTAAAACACAAACACATACAAACACCTGCAAACAAGCACATACACCTATCTACCTACACGCACACCCACGCACACACACCTACAGACGCAAGTAAATACACACACACACACACACACACACACACACACATATATATATTCCCTGACACCGTTCAGCGAGGGGGGGGGGGGGGGTAGCTGGTTGCGGACCATCATAGTAAAAATGTTGCGTCCAGCCCCAGATCAGCTTATGCCTCCTCCCCATCAGGGATCAGGATCAACCCATGGGCATGCGGACCAAGGCCTATTTTTTTATTTATATTAATTTATTAATTTATTCATGAATTTTTATACAGAGTAGCCTAATCAACAATTGATTTAAAAGTAACTTATATTGCACATATATAGAAATCATACGTTAATGGTAGAATAAAAAAAAAACATGATAATCTCGGCTCTCTTGGATACGTGTTTGTTGTATAGATCCCCTTATACAATTCATATAAGATTTGCTTAGGCTCAAGATTTTGTCTCTTTTATATACATTTATGTGTTTATTGAGGAACATATTAAGTAAAAACAAATTAATAACAATCAAAGAACAAGTATATACAAGTGATTGAAAAGATCAGAATAAACAAACAAAAAGCATAAGGCAGAAATTAAGATGCAATAAACAAAATATACTCCACATACATTATTTTTCAGCAAAAACCTCTAAATGGAATTAAAATTTTGTAGTCTGAGTTTGAAAAGTCATTTTAATGAATCTATTTGAACTTCGAGGAAGGGGGGTTTAATATTTCTGCCTCAAAAGGGTATAAAAATTATTTTTATATATTATTCTTTTGTTGCAGATAAGTGATGAGCATACGTCATATCAAGTTACCTAAAGTAAACAATTTACTAACAATATAACTCAAGATGACTTTTAAAATATTGATAAGTTGCTTATTCATCGTCCGATTTAGTTCAAACTTTCAGCTCTTTATCTATTCTCTTTCGCTTTCAATCAAAGTAGGATTTATCTGGCGTGGTGTCTTTTCCTTTTTCTTGCTTCTACCTGACGTCGTTCCCCGTTGTCACATCATAGATGAGTACTTCCTTCTGGTAGTATAGACATAATTATATAGACGGGAAAATAGATGTCCCTGCTCCCGATTAAACAGTACGGACTTTTAGCATAGAAGACGGGAGGGCCGATCACAACGTTAGCTCTATTAAGGTCCGTTCCAGAAGGGTGCACCAACACAACGCTACTTCTGGAACGGACCTTACAGCTAACGTTTTGATCGGCCCTCCCGTCTTCTATGCTAAAAGTCCCTAGTAAAACATTAATACCGGACATGTGTGGCTCAGTGGTAGAGCGTTTGCCCCATGAACGGAAGGTCATGGGTTCGATCCCCGGCCGAGTCATTCCAAAGACTTATAAAAGTGGGGCCATCTTGCCAGGCGCTCAGCATTTTAAAATGGAGTAGAGTAATAATACTTTATGTAATGTAGGGCCCACTAGAAGAACATCTTACAGCTGAAAGTGGCTACCCTGGGTAAATAAGAGATATTATTATTATTATTATTAACAAGGATACAGAACTTGGAGATAAATCAGGGAGTGGCCGAATTGATGCAAACTTGCACCAGAATTCTGGGTGTATGGTTTCATTGACGAACAAATAATAACAATAATAATACAATTTATACAGTGCTTGATACGAAGCATTTCAAAGCGCTCTGTGCATTATTACCCAGCTACAGCATGGCTACCATTCGGCGCTCACTGCATTCAAGGAATTACTTCCTACCGGTACCCATTCACCTCACCTGGGTTGAGTGCAGCACAATGCGAATAAATTTCTTCCTGAAGGAAATTTACGCCATGGGTGGGATTCGAACCCATGACCCTCGGGTTGAAAGGCTAGAGTCAGAACCCCTACACCACGACGCCTCCAAAAATATGCACTATTGTGAGTGAACTATTAGGTCATTAATTGGCCCGATATTTGAGGCACGCACCCCCCGCCCCCCACACACACACACATTCATAATTTGTACTTTCTGTAATTATGAATCCAGTTATTTCTACCCGTTTATCATAAAACTGCATGTACTTATCTACCTATATATCTGTCTGTGTTTGCAAATTTTGACAGGAAAGAAAGAGCGAGTGAAAGGGAGAGAGAAAAAAGAAAGAGAGAGAAAAGGAGATAGGGAGAGAGATAGGGGATAGAGAGCGAGGGATAGAGAGAGAGGGGGAGAGAGACAGCGAGAGAGAGAGAGAGAGAGAGGGGGAGAGAGAGAGAGAGAAAGGAGGGAGAGATAGAGGGAGAGACATATGGGAGAGAAGAAGGGGGCGTTCAACAGGGTTTATACGCGGTCCTCCAGACAGGGGAAGTCCCCATCAGTAGTCTTACTTTCCTCCTCAGCTGGAGATAAATTTTAAGCGGACAGTTATAATCTTAAATACACCCGGACCTCTATGATCGGATAGAATACCACCACATCAATGAAATAGTCTACATGTGTGAGCAATGACGTAGGATATAAGACTGTATTATGTGCCCAATGCCTTTTTCTATTCAGACCGGTAAACAAATGAACTCTCGGAACCAAAGCGCTGAATTTCCGGCTCCAAAGAGAGAGAGAGAGAGAGAGAGAGAGAGAGAGAGAGAGAGAGAAAGAGAGACGAGGGTCTCACACAAAGTATCAAAGCTAAGCCACTGACACCGGTAGCTGTATATAAAGCCGAGATCCGCGCGATCAATATCAAATGCTTGGAGCTCTTTCCCGCTTCACACACCTTGGCACTTGCAACATATTTGACTTTCTGGGGCTAGGAATATCGAGAAAACTTCTTGAATCTATCACTTTTTTTCCTCCAATGGGTAATCAGGTGAGCAAAGACGAGCATGATGGTAAGATCGATTTTTATCAAGTTTCGTTATTCTATACGAGCATAGACGAGGCACATTAAAGTATTAAATGATAATACTGATAACATTTATAATGCGCTTCAATTGAGTGCTTTAAA
>BQKZ01007893.1:8553-36681 GCA_036244855.1 Temnopleurus reevesii | reverse complement strand
CTCGCTTTGTCCGTATGTAACACCACGATTTGAAGGTCCAGTTGCATTGTAGATTTCGAATTTGGAATCACACTGGCAACGTTTATGGTTGCTTTATTTTGTAGAAAAAGCACGAAGCTATTTGGAATCAATATTGGTTCGTGTAAATAAATAACAAGTGTTTTACCTTATCGTTTGCTTCTGTTTGAGACAGATTTCTGGTCTAGAAAAGGTGAAAGAGTGACGACGTGAATTTGTGTGTGCGTGCGTTTGTGTGTCTGTAATGCTAGGAATTTTGAAATTGTATCGGCATTGTCTTTTATAGTGCATAATGCCAAAATAATCTACGCGACTAAATTATAGTATTCGTAGCAACAGGAAAGGAAATGTTCACAGAAAAAAAATACTTCAGTCTATTCATAGTTAGGTCCCACATGTTTCATGTTGTGTTAGCGAATCCATGAAAAATCTGAGGTGATAAAACTGGTTTAGCTTTTTACTTCATTTCAAACTTTGTTATTTAAACCGACCTTAATTAAATTCTAAACTTTGTTCTTTTCATTTAACATTTGTTTTTATTCCTATTTAATCATTCTGGTAATCAAGGAATGGCTCGTATCGAAGCGGTATTACTCTACCAGAATCAGAAAGTAATTTTCGATATCCTATGTGTTCATATCTACGGTAGACAGCTACGACAAAATGAAGTATATTCTTATGGTTATGGATTGTTATGAATATTTTTCACAAATTACAACCGTATACCATTAATGTGAAACAAAACATTAGATATAATTGCCATTTGCGCACACGCAGAAATAAGGGTGCAGTTTTGCACCCTTAGGGGTAGAGCCGGTGGTACAATAGCAGCACCCTGTAGAGAGGATACATACACCCTTTGGGTAGTTATATACACCCATAGGGTGGGGACCCATAGGGTGGGTGCATATATCTACACTTTGTTGCATCATAATTGTTCATATATCCACCCAAAAGGTGCACATCTCCACCCTACGGGTTCAATTCGCCTCCGTAAAGAGTGCATATTTCCACCCTGAAGATTGATACTATTTTACCAGCGGCTGCGCCCATTAGAGTGCAAAATTGCACCCAATTTATTAGTGTGTGGCGCATATCTTGGTTTTGGTCATACTGAGTTGTATGTCCTAATCTAAGTTAGACGTACATGTATATGTCATTAAATAGCTATGTCATATCATACCAACCTACATTAATTTTCATGGAACCTAATACGCCATACTTAATTTCATCCGTTTTGGGGTATACGATTTTAGCTAGAACGTTCGATTTTTTGTCAAATGACTACAAGCATTGTTAGCAACAAAATTAAAGACGTTATATAATTTGTATGGTGATTACGAATGTATTTGAATATTAGCATCGATGTAATAGATACAGTGAATTTGAATTGAAATTGATATGACCAACCTACATTGGATCTGTTTGGGTTTTTTTCGAGAATTTTCACGTTTTATACATCAATAACTTGGAAAAAATGAATATTGTGTCCTACAATTACAATGCCATTCCTAAATAATATACTGACACATGCTTCCTTGACGTCAAATATGACACAGCACAATAATACACCGTATCATGTTTAGATAATGGGACGTAGACCTTCAGGCATAATGATTCAAATCGGAAGTCCATCCCCAAACCAAGGCCACTTTCCATTGTGACCATGGCCATCATTCGACTACCCTTGTCATTCTTCATTTTACCCATGAGCATATCAATTATTCTATCGCGAATGTGATAACTTCTTCGTTGAATGCTTTCTGCGGTGAGCTCTTCTTTCCTTACAAATGGTGGCATTTTCTAACAGTAATAGAGATCAAAACATCCTGCTGTCACGGGGGGATCAAGCCTTTGCCAAAAGCAAAATTACTTCGAAATGGAGATGTTGAAAACGCAATTCAAAACGTTTCGAATTTCCTCCCCAATCCATTCATGGATCGATGTAAGCTGCATAACTCTAATTACTCTTCTTGAGGCAGTCCCACGCCATGTGTAGCAACAATAGAGATGTTACTTATACAGCAGTGTGGGTATCTAAACAAGAACATGCAAAGTGGAAACCCGATCTCGTGTGACAAACCTGTATCGAGCTTTGTCTACTAGACATGATGCGCAATAAAATGCTCCTCTTTGGTGAAGATAATAATAGTAATGATAATAATGAACGGCTTTTATATAGCGCTTATCAACTCTAAGAATTCTCTAAGCGCTCTACAATTGCAGCATTATTACCCTGGCTTTAGCCCGGCAGCTACTTCATTAGCGCACTTGGCGTTTCAAGGAATAAATATTCCTACCAGGTACCCATTCACCTCACCTGGGTTGAGTGTAGCACAATGTGGATGAATTTCTTGCTGAAGGAAATAAACGCCCTGGGTGGGACTCGAACCTACGACCCTCTTGTTGAAAGGCGAGAGTCATGACTACTACACCACGGCGTTTTTATATGAATTATTATTATAGCACCTGTAACACTTTAATTTTGTTTCCTGGCGTGCGAAATACAGTCGCTTGTGAGCAGAAAAAGACCGAAAACAAAAGAAAAAAATACACAGGAACAATATCTACAAATACGAACCTGGAATCTCAATAAAATCTCAAGACCGATTTTCAAAGCCAAATAATACCAATAATGAAACCTTATAACACCGTTAGTGCTCAGATGGCACGTTTTTAATATTTTAGAACAACTTTCTCAACCATGATTATATCCCCATTATTCCTTGAAATTTTGAGATCTTTAACCTCGAATACTTTAAGCCCCGACTGAACAAAATCTAACACGACTCTTTGTTCAGTTAACAGTTAACTTGAACCTAAATAAAGAGTCGTGTTGATCATGTTTAATCGGGGCTTCTATGTGACTGGTTGTTTTATTCTGTTGTAATTAGGTCTGACCTCATTTAAACCGAGGGAGGATGTGAGGATAAAGATGATAGTTACTTGTGTACAGCATTAAGGTTGGTCCTATATCATAATATATGATAATGACCCTCTCCTATTCATCAGCACCTCAGTCCTTCCCAATCCAACAAGCAAAAACCAGTTCAAGCCCGTACAGAAGGCGAATGCTCTTTCCTGGCGATTGCGGAACACGGCTTCAAGGACGGTTTTTCATCAAGTCGTTCTTAAAGATAAGAAAGACTTCAAGCGCGCAATTTAGTATTATTCATTTGATTTTCAATAATTAAAAAAAGATATGATGCCATTCGTTCTTAGAGTCGTTCGTAATTCTGGTAAACACTGCCCTTACTGTCCCCATCAAACAGTACAGTTTGCGGAGAACTACGTTCATTGTCGTTACGACCAAGACCTTGCAGCAATGTCTTAACAACAGATGATCCATCCCCTTCATTCAGTCGTTCCATTCACTGCACTTGCGTAATCCGACACGTTCATGGATCTTGAGGTTTTTAACGCTTCTCGGCCTTTTGGCTAAGATCATGTGTCGTATCTTCTTGAATCGAGGCCCAGCTTCTATGAGAACCCCTTGCCTGCAAGCGACATGTCTCTGTAAAGGCCGACTCACACCTTTGCTTTTCTATAGCTTGCGTCGGCCCAGCGTTTTTCAAAATTAAAAACACTGCCCGAGTGCACATTGTATGCGGGTCAGGCGGCGGACTGGCGTTCCGCTTGCGCTCAAGAGGCGTACACCGAATTTCAGTCCACCGTATGACCTGCCTCTTTGTGCGTCCAGGGAGCATCTACAACTTAAAAAAGAAAAGAAAAAAACCGCTGGGTTGACGCAGCCTAAAAAAGGCAACGGTGTGAGTCGGCCTAAATCGGCATCTGCAATTGATTCGGTGAATTCCATAATCAGTAATTCAACCTTGTTTGTATCATTCATCTGAATGTACTTCCATCATGTTTACCTGTTTTTGCTCGCTGTCCGCCTTCCCCCCGTCTTGCTGTGCTTACCCACCAATTGAAGACTTGAGTCAAGTGTTCTTGACTATTCTAAGTACACTTTCCAGAGAAGTACAGTCGAGATCAAAGCTATCATTGGTGTCCTATCTTAAAGGGTATATGAGGTTAAAAGAAATTCATGTAATTCATATATTGTTAAGGTGCATGAAATAACTTAAGCTGACATTATGTAATAATTAAGGAGTTACAAGTTTGAGGTACCCTTTAAGCTCTGTAATCGACGATTGGAATGCTGTTTGTTGGAAGTCATTGCACTTTATACATGGATAATCAGGATTCAACTCTTTCAAATCATCGTCCCTCTGATGTTACTTACTTCTGCTTTTTTTTTAGTAAACTTATGTATACTTTCAAGAGAAGAAGAGTTGCTATAATGATGCCATATTCAACTCAATTGATGATTAGTGTTCTCTTTAATTGTTAGTAGTATTTGGACGATAATTTGACTTATACGAATTATCCTATTCCTGATTTCCCGTTTCCATATGTATGTTAACTGCTTTGTCGTGTATTCCATGTGAAACAGTAATGAAATTCGATCGAGTGTTCTATATTATTTCAATTATTGTAAAATCACAATACAATGACAATGGAGTGGGGTAATTATTCATTTGTGCTAATACTTAATTGCAATTGGATAAACACAGACACGGCGTCAATTTCCTCCAGCAAGAAATTTATCCACATTGTCCTACACTCAACCCAGGTGAGGTGAATGGGTACCGGTAGGAAGAAATTTCTTGAATGCAGTGAGCGCCGGATGGTAGCCATGCTATAGCCGGTTAATAATGCACAGAGCGCTTAGAAACACATAAATTTTGTGTATTATTATTACTATTTTTACTTTGAGTGTTACATTTCTTTTCTGTGTTGATTGATGGTGCATATTTAAGTCCAGAGGTAAACAATTGATATTTGAATCATTTATTATGAGGAGCAGGAGCGTAAATATGAAACGGACCGTTTGTTTTCATTCCTGAATACAAATGGGATGAGCTTAATGTTCCGCAAAACACTCTGCATGGGAGTTATGACCTGGGTGGTGTTTCACCAAGATAAGAAAGACTTTACGCACGACTTTACGTTCGACTGGTATCCCTTCCTGTGCGTATAACTCATAATAGTACGCGCATTCAGCGCAAGAATTGATACCAGTCGATCTTAAAGTCGTGCGTAACTTTAAGAATGATTTGGTGAAATACCGCTCCGGGCTGCTCAAGGGGAGTTTGAGAAGCAAAATATCACGGATCAACAAATCTGTTTTCTGATCGATTTGGGGCTGGCGTTCGCCTGACGCGTATACCTTCATTGCCCGACTATTAAATGCAAGGAGATGCGTGTTGATATCGACAAAAGAGGCCCAGTAGTCAATGTGTATAAAGTGATTAATGGCATCGAACTAGAAGAACTAAAATAGAGCTGCCTTCTGCCAGCCCCAAACAATCAGATATGACTTATGGTTCAATCTGTATTTGCCGGCGAGGGAATCATATTTTTCCATTTTGTAAGAGGCGGAGAAGTTTGGTTTAAACGCACGTCGGTTTATCTAACAAATGGGCGCTCAAAAAGCATTCGTGGGATCAGAGGCCGTATATTGGATAGGATTCTTGTAAATGCGAGCGAAGAAATCTTGTTATCTTTAGATCAAACTCTTTTCGACAGTCAGTGCTACTAATGAAATGATTTGTTGTTATTTTTCAAGAAAGGCGCCATCATTTGAGTATGCACATTCGCCATCAAACATTTCAAAAATGTCGTTTTTGTCATAAACATATCTTCTTCCTACCCTTATTTACTTCCACATTACATTTCATGTAAAAAGCATATTCACATTTCTATATTTACATATTTCCAAAACGTATGATGCGGTACGATTTTCGATTATATATTTCTATGTTAGTTTTACTTCCATTGACAGTCAAATAATCCAATATACTGTACATTTACGGGACAGTAAAGAGTTTTCGAGTAGATGCTCATTCAAAAGGCTATATAGGATTTGGCGGCAATATTCCTATCATGCACTGTAAGAAGACAAGAGAATTATGTAAATTATCCACTAAGTATATAATTCTGCATTTCATTTGTTAATGGCTTGTTGTGCTATTGACTTTGTGAAAGGAGTCCCTCTTTCGTTCCTAACCCCAATGTCTCAACACAACATCAAGGGCAACATTTTGTTTTCTATGTTTCTTGAAAATGATTTTTTTTATGATCCTCTTCCGTCCTTAACCCCAATGTCCTAACCCCAGACGCCCGAGGTAATAACCGATTGCCGTGACGTATGGGGCGCCTCATTTTTTCAGTATCACGTCTAAATCTTGCTCGCTCTTCCTTTGGAGTCTGACTTTCACATGCTTCCTCACGAACCATACCCCGAGAGCTTAAGAACGCGCCAGAAATCGATTCAACAATTCAAAAAGCGCCAACTGAGGAAAAGAAGTCGTTGAGCCTCGGCATCAAGTGCACCTCGTATAAGCCCGTTGTTCACTGATGGCAGTTGCTCTTCTAGCTTTGCTACAACTTAATCATCATCTTCTGAAACAATATTTTGTCGTACCTGTCACGTCTACATTATTTTGAAGACATAAAGAAATATCGCAAGCGAAGTGTCAAGAATGATTCCTGATGTCCCCATGAGGGAAAAGATAACGATCACATTCCTATCGAATATTCCATTACATGCCCATTAATTCTGCACGCATATCACATTTTCAAAGTTATCGAGGCCAGTGTACGCGGAGGGCGCTTACAGTTACAACTCTGTGAGGCTCTGAGCCATTTTAGCTCAGGTGCCAAATATGTCGCTATAACGAGGTCAAACGCTCCCCAGGAAAAGCCTTGAGAGTGATCTCAGTTGCTCAAAAGATCTGCCAAATTGCACTCTAAGATTTGTAATTTATCATTCAGGATTTTCAGCGACTTTCAATTTCTGTCATTACACTCAAGCATACGTTTTTTTTTCCTTCATTTGCCTATGGTTTGTCTATTATAACATGAAATTTGGCACTTATAATAATTCTCTATCACAAGACACACACAAAAATTGTCAAAGAGTTTTATATTGGGCATAACAGCAAAGAATCTAGAACATGTCAGGATCGTTTTGTCTGAGTTCAGTCATGAACATAATTTTGTAAAGGAGCAATTGTCATCTCGAATGAAAGTTAAAAATTACTATAAAACTAAGACATTAATCTTCATGTAATTATCTAAGCACTATACAACTTAAATTTTAGATATACATACGAAGGCGAAGGTTGATGGTAATTTATGTCGTTGTGATGACCTACATCAAATATTATTATTTTTTTTCTCTGACCGCGTACAATGATGAATCAACGTCATAGACCTGAGAAGCTAGGGCTCACTAGATTATGCACCTAACCTCTGACGAAATTACGTGTAATGAACGTGAAAGGATACATGTATTAGCTAACGTAATTGTGAAAGTGACTCTGACATTTATAGACATGATCATCGGTAACAAGGTATATTTTGATAATCTAACTACAGGTATTGATGGTAAAGGTAGAATTGATGATATTAGTATCCACCAGCCGGCTTGAGGTGGACACACTGAACAGCGGCAAACACGGATTCCCTCTGCGCGCGCGTCGCGTGCCCCAAATATACGTCACGGAAGGTTAATTCAAATTCAATTTGGGTAAATAAGAAAGCGGTTACACGAAATGAACACTGGAATGTCATAAAAAGCAACAACAATGTTGAGATCTTGACATTTGATTTATAATAATTTTGGTGTAATAGAGATAAGGTCAGGCTCGTTTGACTCGTTAGGTAACACAGTAAACATATTGCATACATTTAGAGGACTTTTTCGCCTAAAATACTCGCTTCGGCAAGGCTTGGTTGTAGAGTTGTTTATGTCAAACCCGCACAAATCTCAGTCAAGTGATTATTATCTATAAAATCAGAGATTTTAAGTAAATATCAATGCTGTCCTTCGGACTCCTGGAAACTAATCAAGCAGCAGTTACATAAGTTATTATCCGGAACTATAAGTTGGCCTATTGTTGATGTGTTATTGGAAATACTTCAAAAGTATGAGATGTTAGCAGGGAAAGAAGGTCAATGTGGGTCAATTTTCATATGTAATACAAAAATGCAGCATGGATTAATTATCAATAAAATAAAACTGAGAATTGCAGATGGCACTATGGAATTTTCACCGTAAAAAATTCACTTCCGGTTATGGACATTCGTGAATGTGCATTCCTTTTTTTTTTTAAATTTAGATCGAGAAATCAGGTTTCTTTAACGCGTTATGTCGAATTTGTCCTGATATTAACTATTGTTTCACCATGGGGTGTTTCTTCAATTAAATGCAGCACCAAAAACCTCCAATGAAAGAATAAGATCGAAGAATGTCAATTTTCCGAAATGGTAAACATCGCAAGTACATTACCTTCCCAAACCGGAAGTAACTTCCCCAACTCCAACTGATTGATATCGACGGTATCACTAGATATCGTTCAATATCGCCTATTTTAATCTACGCAATGTTTGTATGTGTGTGTTTGTGTGTGTGTGTGGTTGTGTGTTGATGTGAGCTGCGTTGTCCTCGTATTTGGTGATAGAACTAATTGTTTGAAAATAATTCAAATGGATGCGTTGTTCATCCAATAAATTGCAATATTTATATCGCAAATGTTTAATCATTCATATATTTCCCAAATTTCTCTTTTGCGCACAGTGAGCACCGTTCAGCCATGAATATCCCTGCGGTCAACGATGGGAGGGTTCCAGGCGTCTGGCCAACCCCTGCAAATTCCACATATGGAAGAGTCGGGTAAGTCATATCTTGTGAAAGCACATTGTCAATGGGAACCAGATATTCTCATATCGCCCCCCCCCCCCCAAAGAAATGAACACATATAAACAATTTAAACGGGATAAAGAACAATTTCCTTTGTCAAACTGTTAATTATCGATCCCACGACCTCATTGAAATCTTATGTGACATCTTTCCTTAGGTTGAAAAGGGAAATTCTTTTATAATTGCGGATACCAAAGGTCTGAAGAGATAACCTTGTGGTACTCCACAGTTAAAGGTTTTGTATGCACGGACTTTTCAACACTTTGAACACAATCTATAACTGCACGAAATGTGAGCTAGCAATACCATGTGATGTATAAGCTATGCATTTGGATTTTGCTCCAATGCAGCCCTAGATTTTTACTTTTAGATGTAGTTTAGATCATATTAATTTTGATAACAAAGTTCACAAATAAACACACAAATAAAAAATTCAATTCATTTGAAGTTAAAATATCATTGGTATTATTACATTTCCAACAAAAGTGTGAATACTATTGTAAATATATCATTGCAATGAAATATATTGATTGTTTCTTGACAAGAGCGAGTGGTTTTCAAACTTTTTGAGATATTGTTTGATCTCATTAATCTCTCGATCCATACCACCTATTTTCTATAAGAAGAGATACTTGAAATACTTGACTTTGCTGATAGATTCATTTATCAATTTCATTATTTGTAAATACCTAGTTAAATAATAAAGAGGTCGAACCCTTTAAGAATTGTATGCGCCTGATTTATTTATATTACAGACACAATTGTTTAGAATTATTGTGAATTTATGTTGTATTCTTCATCAAACCAAACAATGTGAAGTGAAATTACTGATTTATAAAGCAGACAGTCCCTTTCGGTTTCCCGGTAAACTACTCCGTTTCTTTTCTCTGAATCTGACATATAACAGTGTTTCGAGAACACATCCCAAAGCAATAGCAATTACATGATAAGAGGATGTGTCGCCTTGACACTAAACGCAATTCTACATTTATTGCTCGGGGAATGAAAGAAACTTTCCCTCGGGAAATGGATGAATAGGATGTGACGACTTATTGCGATTATAGAGAGAAAATACGAAGAATGGATGTTAAGCTTTTGCCTATCCAGGTGATTAAAAATGTCTACTTTGGGGAGGTTTCAGCGAAAATACAAGTCAGCGTTTAGCAAATGCGTCGCGAGCTTGCTTGTGTTACGATTCTGAGAAAACGTTCCGTCGTGCCACATGTCTAAAAAATGAAGCGTATTTTTCATCACTGCCAGAATTTTCCACTCATTAGGCTTATTAGGATGAGGTTGTGGATTGTTGTGAAAGCTCACTGAACACTTTGATTACCCAGTTAATCACCTCTGAGCCTATTATTTTTTACCGCCCACAATATTATTTGCCACTGTGTCCAAAAGGTCCAGATGTGTTTTCAGGGTAATTATTTCGTGATAGAAAATATGATAGCAGGAAGAAATATCTGATACATCAATACATAGTGACACTGAAATGTTTTTGTAATTGCTTGCAACACTTTGTAAGTTTTCATATTTTCAAGCACGCCACCACCATGATTGGCCACACCCGTCATATCTCTAATAAAGACCGACTCAAAACTTGCGTTTTAACCTGCGTCGTTCTACCGTTTTTGGAAAGTAAAAACGCTTCCTGGACGCACAGCATACGCAGATCAGACGGTGGACTGACGTTCGGCTTACACTCGACGACCGTACGACGAGCAGTCCACCGTATGACCTGCGTCTTTTTGTGCCAAGGGAGCGTTTTTAGTTTCCGAAAACGGTGGGACGACGCAGGCTATAAACGCAAAGGTGTGAGTCGACCTTTAAAGGGGTACTATTATGAAAATACAAGTTGATCTGTATTGATGTATCATACCATTATCAATACTCTTTTCACTGAAAGACAGTCCAAATGTGTTTCATATATTTTATAATATTTTTTCTTCATTTTTATGTTGGCTTATTTGGGAACGCCCCTAAAAATTTCTTTCAAATGTCAATCATGTTGTGACATCAAGAGTCAAGTTTGTTCACCTTTCTAAATCATGTTTCAGAGCTGGTTCTGTAAATAACAAAGGAAATTTGTAGATCAATGCAGGGATTTCAATTCAGCTGATTGCCCATGAAAGGGAATTGGAATGCGCAATCACCTGAATTGAAATACCTGCATTGATCCACATATTTCCTTTTGTTATTTACAGAACCAGCTCTAAAACATGATCTAGAAAGGTGAACAAACTTGACTCTTGTGATGTCACAACTGGATTGACATTTGAAAGAAATTTGTAGGGGCGTTCCCAACTAAGCCAACATAAAAATGAAGAAAAATATTATAGAATATATGAAACACATTTGGGCCCTCTTTCACTGAAAAGGGTATTGCTAATGGTATAATACATTAATACAGATCAACTTGTATTTTCATAATAGTGGACCTTTAAGTTGAAGGGAAATATCGATTCCTGTCCGATTATACAATATTCAGTACGCCTGTAGAGTAACATAAAAAATAAGGCCATTCATAATTATATTTCACACATTCAGGCACACACAAACACAACCACACACACGCCCATACACTTAATGCACACAACCCCGCAATACCCACATTAGCGCCCAAATTGTTAAAACCTCTAAAGCTGAATAAATCTGTAAAATTACTGAAAATCTGACTGTAACAATGTCGGTTGAAATTTCTGCAATAGAAATACAGGTTACTATGCATTTTTTTTTTTTTATAGCAGGGCTGTTTTATCTTATATCTCCCATGAAAATCACAATGTTGAAATATAAGTGAATATGGTATTAGCATAATGCTGAAAATGTCCTGAATTAATTTTGAATTGGCCTGTATATTCATTTTTTAACGAAATCACGACTACTGACGACGTATCTCATATTTTTTTTGAATTCGTCCCAATTTTACCCGCTTTTTGCCTTTTCAAGCGCAAAAATGGGGAACATAATTGATTTTATTCGCAGAAAGAGACGATCTGCAGGTGTCTCTCGCTATTTCGCCTCGAGCAAACTTATCCAGGTAATAAACAAGCGAAAGTAAAAAGTGGCATTTATGGCGCGATAATCAGCCTCAACTTGAAGCCGAGGGATTACATCAAGTGTTTCAAAGGATTTACTTGTCGGCAAGCAAACATTCATCATCAGATGTATTAATTAGATGCTATCGTATGATAATGATGTTTGAATCTGTCGCTGGAGTAGAAGAAATAAACTGAATTTTGGGATAATAGAAGACCGAATGGTTCTGATCGAATATCTGGCTTATCGTAAATGACTAGGATTTGTATATAATGGAGTTAACTTCACCAGTGGCGTCTTATTGTGGGGGAAAGGATAGAATATATAAAGTATCACATCTTGTATAATTTCAAATGCGATTTCGTATGTATATGTAAACAGTACTCATAGATGACTGTTTAGAAGCATCATTTGGGAAGTTCCATCCTTTGTGTATCTTTGTCATGAATATGATGTTAGTCGATTCATTCCTATTTCATAATATTCACATTTATCCATATTGTTTTGCCGTTATCACTGTTATTATTTGTTTTCTACAAAATCAACATCGATTAAGTTTATCATTCTATTATGAGCATCTCGTGATGTCAATAATTTACTTAAGAAACATAAAGACCTTCAGGAATCGCAAATTTGCAGCTTAGTTGGTAACTATAAAAAATCTTATCACTTAGTTTTCAAAGAACATTGTGGGGAAAATCCCAAATTTCAAGTAAAATGCTCAAAATTTCTAGATCATGTGCACATTCACCCTTAGGGAGTTAAATGCGGTCTATTAATTTTTCTCACTTCGGGTTAGAGAGCATTCGATATCATTTGAATCGGTTAATCCATCGTCGCACTTTCTGTCAGGGATGACTTTTAAACGGAAAATTCCATCATTCTGAGCAATATTCTTCCTTTCCCCTTTAACGTCGCCTATCCCCCCTTTCCTCAAGATACTGTAAATGAGAAAATGAAGACAGTCAGCTTTTTAGAGGCAGTATCGTCTGCGGAATTGATGGTGGAGATAAAGAGCCAAATGTAATAGAAAATAGAAACAGTCTCTCTTAAACGTGCCTCGCGTTCGCATTTCTGTGCAGATTTTCTTGACTCGCAGATATCGTTAATGATATTCGCCTTTAGACATCAATTAACTATCTGTAGTGTCCCACTTAGTCTATTTAGATGCAATCTTGAAAACAAAAGTGACAAGAGACCTTTCAAAAAGTGCGAAATGTGAATTCTTTGAGTTGGTAGGGAGATATTTTCGTTATCGCCATAGTCTTCAAAAATAGTTTGATGACGAAATAGGTCAGCGCAAACTTTTGCGAGTTTTTTTTATATAAAACTTAAAAGAATGATAAATATTTGCACTCCATCAAATATGGGATATTGATCGGGAAACATAAGAAACGTAGATTGGCTTTTGTCTTTCCATTTAACATGGCAATTCCTTTATTTTGAATCTGCTATGTCAAGTCTAAATCTGACTTTAAATTTGGTTTAACTCCCCCCCCCCCTGATTTCTTTCATTTAATTTCAAAATAAAGAAGCTCTGAAATATATTCTCTCCCCAAATATTCTTTGGCGGAAATTCTATCCACCAGTTTATCCTGGTGCGTACAGAAATAATTTGTTACTCTAAATTGTACATGGCATGTCGCTCGCTTTTTTTTGTTGAGAATCATGAATGTTATGTTATTTTTCGTCTTTACTGGCAATATTTCATAATTTCAAGATTTTTTTACCAGCTACATATAAACATATGAGTAATACGGTAAGCATCGTCAACCCTAAGGATCTTATGCTAAGATTCGACAGATCAAGCAGGTGGCGTATAAGCACAATGGGAAAAGGGATGCGTGTGATTTACGATTTAAGACAGACTCAAAAGGCATATTACCAGGGGAGATTCGTGTTAGCGATGTTTTAATCAAACTCCCTCGTAATCCGACACAATGTTTATCTAAAATCGGCAATGATGTACCCCTTCAGTGCAGTTTACGACAGTCATAATTCAAGAATTATCGCACAAGGATGAGCTGTCTCCTCCCGGGACGTTCGTTAAATATTATCCTCTGAGCTGGCGGCGTCGCATTGCCTGCTTGATTCCCGTTTAATGAAAGCATCAGGAAGATATGACAACCTTCAAAGTTTGCAACAAGACGAGGAACAACAAAGCAAATGTGCAACCCGATTGATCAGTCCTGAAATCCTAAATTGTTAAGAATATCGATGACGGTAGATTTATAACTCGTATCCGCCCATGCGTCTAAAAATTCATGTTGCAGATGAAAAAGCTTTTTTTAAATTTGCCAACGTCTTTTCATGAACTGAGTATGTATTTGCTGTATCAATATCAATTCTCCGACTTGATATTCACCCGAATGCCTCTAATTTCCCAAGAGGTTATGAAGGCGAATACCTAAACCCTTCTATGTCTTGATTGGACGACAGAAAACGCAAATACTTTCTAACTTTAATCCCTAAACTTTTGTTGATTTTAAGTTCAGAAAGAGCCATTTTGTATTATATTCCTTTTTTTGTCTATAGATTCAATCCTTTACGGCGTAGAATGCAATTTCAAATCAGAAATTGCCAACTGATCCATTTAGTGTTTTCCCTTGAAAGGGAAAAGTGTGAATAAACTTTTTTCTTTGCTTTTCATGGTGCCAAACTTACCAGGGCAAATTAATGATCGTCAGAAGAAACTTACTATTGGGTTTTTGAGATTGGTGGACAGAGGCTCATGGACGATAGAAAACGAGTGCGCATATGATATGCGCAACCCATGATGCGCACATCAGTTGTACACTTGTCATTCATTGCGCACATCCGATGCGCAAACGCTTTCTCTCGTCCACAAGCTCACGTCCACCAATTTCGAAAACCCACTGTCGATAGTTTGGAGCAATCTGACACATAAGAGGAAGTTCATTACGGCTCGTTCTTGTAAACGGATCCAGAATTTTACACAATCAGCAAGTGCTCTGAGAGTATTTGTAACAGGGTGATGTAGGTCAAAACCTGATGAGACCTTCGAAATCAGGAGAAATTTGCACAATTTTTAAAAACAAATTGTGAGCGTAATTTCCGAATGATGTCACAGCACAATATCATTGTATGAAGTAGTAAAGTGTTGATCAATTTTTGAAAGAAAGGACCTTTGGGCCAGGAGTTTAGAATCGATTTAATTTAGCTTTACGGAATATAAATCGATTCCTACATAGGACATAACAAGGAGCAATCTATTTGTGGTATCTTTTACAAATGTAAAAAGAGTTGCAAAAGAAAATGATTTAATATCAAAATTTCCCGTGGATTCCAGTTAGAATCATGTTAGAGATCGATATTTAAATTGCTTTTATCACAACATTTGAAATCGTGAAAACTAACTAAGTTGATATCTTGAGAAGAGTGATAAGAATGCGAACATCTGCAACCAGTGCAATAAAACTTGATGTCATGTTGGCCGTTTTGGGTTTTGTATATTCGACCATGATTTTAACTCCCAGTATATTTGGCGCCTCCCACCTATCGATAGCTAGGCACGGTGCGGTTGCATAAACCCCATGCTCCCAAGTTAGATCGCAAGCAAGTTCAATATCATCATTTTGTAGAATGTTACAAATGAAATGCATCAGATGCACTTCCTGAAAAAAGTGCAAAGGGCTTTTTCGTGGACACTGTCAGATTCATGGATATTACAAATTTACGACTTCCGATGTTACTGTCAGGTTGAAGGTCGATGTGAATTTTTCTACACAATAGGAAAGTGATTTCCTATTCGCAAGTTTTGTTTGGTTAAATCTATTATTTTTGTTATACTACGCTAGTTTGGGTATGAATGAATTCAACACGATATAAATTTCCGCAAAATAAAGTGGGTCATAGATAAATATAAAGCCGTACGCCGTGTTTTGAACTGTGCTGGCACAACAATAACAAGCCGGTTCCGATTTGAATAGCATTGTAAAGGAGCAGTGAATTGGTGTTCGACTTGATTGAAATAGATTATGTCGTGTTATTCGCATATTTTGTATAATATACTTACATAAAATATATTACCGTTAAATTTATCAGCATTCTTATGTGGGGGGGGGATATTTAAAAGAATAAATCTATTCTACAATCAGTTTACAGCTATTTAAATGAGTTATTTAAAATGAAAACGTTTTAATTTAATAGGAGGTTTAACTTTCTCCATACCTAATTTTAGTGTAATCGGAAATATGATATACGGTATATGACACATTTTTGCCTTTCATGATTATGACTATTCGATTATCTAATTTTGTACCAGCTCACACGCGGGTATGAAACCAAGAATATGCCAAATATACAACAATGCCACGATCATGAATGTTGAATTCAAATGATAAAATAAAGTCATTACAAAGCCAAAACGTGAAATTTGAAATATGACAACTAAATATTTAGGAACAAATAGGTTAAAAATATATTTCGAAAATTTCTGAGCAGTTCTTCTCGAATTGAAAACCATGCGAGAATCAATACCACATTCAATTGATTTAAACAATCCGATGGCTATTTAAATTACCCTTAATTTGAAAAATATTGCGCTTGGAGAATGACTGTATGAAAGGACCGTATGAATTGATTGTTGCTGTATGTGTCTGTTTGATAATTTTGTTTTGTACTTTTTTTCCCCTCTGGAGAAAATGAATTGATATAAATCAATTTGACCTGCAATGCGTAGTTCGAATCTAATTACTGACATTTTAGGCAATATAACCGTGTGATTCATTCGTATTTTATGATTGCACTATCTGTGTATGGCATGTATGACCTCAATGTAATGCATACTTGAATGGCCAGTTTTGTACAGGTAAAAATGATTTAAGAATGCGAGAAAAGGGTCACGAAGAGATATTAATATATCATGTTTATTATAAAGTGAAATACGTTGCATTATTATAATGTAGCCATTGATATCGATTATCATCATCATCATAATCATCATTATCATCATCCTCATTATTGTCATCATCATTAATATATTCGTTTGATGGCATGATCAGTGATTTTTTTCTCTGTCAAGCTTTAAGCTGAACGTGAAAATATGATACTGCTTGCAACAACCCCTATATCCATTTGGTATTCTAGAATGCAAGAGTCGTACTCCATTGACATTTTGGCGCCCTCCCCAGCCTCGTAGCAGGTCCATAAATGCATGTAATTACCCTCACGTTTAAACTTCAAGATGTTTTTGTGCTTGTGATACAACTCGAATATGACATTCGCATTCCACTTCAGTAGCAAATAGTACTATTTACTCTGTTCCCGTGTTGTCATTTCATTCACTCGCCATCCATATTTGGGTCATTATTTACGCACGTCTTAACGCACACCCACACGCACACCCCTCGATCACTTTGCTAGTCTTCATCACCCAGCCACTTTGTAATTGAATCACTGCTAAATATAGCTGTATTTTGAATGGAGGTCAGGTAGCTTACAGCCGAAGCTTTGATGTTCAACATAGCTTACCAACTTTAGTGATTACAGAAAATGTGAAAGATTAGAGCAAATAAAATAAGAACAAAATAGTAAAGAAAATTTACTTAATTAAAGATGTTTTTTTTCTTAATTTTGCACTCAACATGAGGATTATGATGCATGTAAAGATATGATTACGAGTAAAACCGTCAAAATTGTTCTGATGACATCTCTTCTTTCTTTCATTTCTTTTATATGTACAATATCATGTTTTTGTTTAGAATATCACTTCTATCTTATTTCGCTCGTTCCTAGATTTCACCTGATGATTTAGAATATTTACAGATGCATTATATATAAATATAGGGCGCTCTTTTCCGTTTGTGACATTGATGCTCTCTGTTAATACTGCCACCAGAAGACAAAAACAGAAATCAGAAAATACGTGATCTGGATCTCATATATCATGACATTTTCAGTCCTGATTAAAGGCCGCTATAATGATATTTGTCCAGTCGTAAGATTCACAAATGGACAGTAAATATTGCGATCATAATCGAGAAACCAATTTATGTCATGAGCGCGGGATATTTCGATCGAGTCGGCGTCCATGGACGATTATCATAATGATAGGATCATAATCCTTATGCTTCAGTAGGTGCTATTCGAGCTGTTGACTTGGATTTTCATTCGGCGTAAAGGTCAGCTGAACTACAGAGAAAATGTGTTTGTGGATTAATGTTAGTTTTCCCGAGTGTTATTTGATTTGAACGAAGGTGTCGAATAAACATATTGACTGTTCTTTTTGTTGTCAGCGCTTGGAGCTGGAATTGCGGTAAATATCTGAAATCCGGACGAGAGAAATTCTACATGAATTTCACCGAAGCTCGTCACTCAGGCAATCACTGTGAGCAGATTGGACAAAGAAAGTGGACAAATTAAACAGCTCCCATTCAGGCCTTAGCAATGTGTTTAGCCTCCAAATTAGATTAACCCCCTTTTGTATTAAGTTGGCAAGCATCTAACCTATTCTTCATTTCTTTGCAGCAAGAGAGTAAAGGAAACTATTTTCGTGTTTTATAAATATCGTGAATGGTTGGATTGAAGTTGTTTATTTTGTCCAATTTCTTCATCCCTTTTGCTAGCTGTGAAATCTTGACTGTGAATTGAAAGGTCTCTCTCCAAGTCTTGCCCTGTGCTTCAATGAATGAGGACCAATACAAACAAGACAGGCGAGACAGCCAGTTGGAATAGGAAGCAATTATGCCAAGGAGTTTCCGCGTGACTCTGCATCAAAGAGACAACATTTCGCTCGAGCTCTCTTTTGAAGACATTTTTTTCTTAAAATACATGGAATGTACAGCTTCTTCATTTTCTTCATGTTCTGAAAAATTGGTTAATGCTAAGATGCACTTTGAAACCGCAAAGTGCATCTTCTAATGCTTTACAACCTGAAAATCATTGATGATACATGCATATCAAGATATAGAAAGGCAGCTTTTATTTTGTTAATTATTGTTTAACTCCACTCGAGACATTCATTCACATTCAAACAAAGAAAATTTTGTCTGGCAACACAACAAAAATAGTCAACATCGATATTTCAAAACAAATGTCGGTACAAGTTCAAATGCACCATTGTATTTTTCCTTAGGAACTATTTATAAGACTATTGAGTTGTAGAATTTTCCAATTTATAATGATAAAACTTTGTATTTCATTATTAGCAACACTTAATAACATTTTCATCATCTTCGTGGCTATTTTATCCTATCTGATGAAAGGCCAAAGTACTTCTCTACAGAGTACGAACACGAAATTGATATTGACATGTTATGCGATATTTTTTATTACTTGTCTTGAGATCATGAATCTATCTGCCTAAGGTGTTCTCTTGTTTATTTCACACTTGGTTCACTACCCTTCCTACCTTGGTATGTCCCGATTAATGATAGAGTATACATATAACTATCTCAGCAAACACACAACTGCGGTACTGAGAACTGTCGACTTAATAAATAAAAAATTGTTGAAAAGTTAGTTTTTCTTTTGACTGACAAAACTTTAATATATATCTATCAAACTTCGAATCCTCAAGATTTTCTTAGGGACAATTGAGAAAAAATCACACATTATGAATCATTACATCTAACAACATGCATTTTATCGATGCCTTTGGTAATATCAAATGAATTTTATTGGTGAAACTTTTGAACAGAAAATGTATAGGGTTGATTTCAATCGGTGTAAATAAAGTCTCGTGGTCTTTAAACGTATCTTAAAAGTCATGTATTTTTGTCTTCATTTGATCATCATGTAAGACTCGTAGAAAAGCACAACCACCATCGGTAGTGATATGGAATATTGATAAAATTGGCTAGCATATGAAAAAACAATGGACCCAAGATGCATCCCTGTGGAACCCAATATTTTTTTAATATAGAATACGAATCTAAAAATCACACTGCAATGCGATTTGGTGACCAACTGCCCTTTATATGCTAACTGCAAACCTGTCTATGAACCGATCAAACAAATCACTCAAATCATTTTAGCTTTAAACAATGACGAGTTAAAAGTAAAATATGTTTACTTATGTAACAGTATTAAGAAGTTATTGTGCTTGACTCTTCGTGAAAACAATATTTAGGAGTTGCTCAAAAACTTTATCTGATTTAGTAAAACATATTCATTGTGATTTGTGCATTTAGCATACCAGACTCACCATATATCAGCTAAAAGAAATCAGCTAAAACTGATTTTGTTTTTGTTTGCCAGTTTTATCATTTTTGAATTCGTGTAAAACTTTGATCAAGTTTGTGAAGTTGGTGAAGTATGATCGAAGTAGGCTTCTGTCATATTTAATTCGATGAAATCTATGTTAGTTTGAACAAGTTTTAACGAGTAAATATGGGAAGACTAGAAGTGGGAAAACTTTTCGATATAAGTCCCAGCGAGCAGTATACTACAGAGAGAGGTTAATGACATCACCGCTGCTAATATCAATAATTTCACTTACATGACTTTGGTGCCCGATCTTTTAACAATAAAGCATACTATGTTTTGGCAATACATATTACCATTGATTTTGGTATTGATGTGTTACATTGTGTTCGATTGTGATTTGGAAATATCAATAATGCTCATGATGTTTAGGGTAAATAATGAGTTGTATCTGTAGGGGCCTGTAATATAAAAGATGCAATTAAACTTACGATAAATATTAATCGTAAGTCTATGGAAAAATGCATACCAAAAAGATACGATAGATTTTCAATTAATCGTATCTCTTTTATGTTACAGGCCCCAGGTCTGCTAGTCGCAGCATTTTAATGTGGTTTCGGGTTAGGGTAGCAGAATCAAAATTTTTTTTCTTCCTGCATGTACACTTTACAATAAAACTTGATATAAAATAATTTAACTAATTCGTTATATAAAAATATGTTAGAAACAATGATACAGAGCTTGGTAAAAATTCACAACTTCAGATTAATTATTTTGTGTCGGGTTGATTTTGATTAGATAATTCTTGCTTTGTCCCATGATAGATTACCAGAAGTTGGCGAGGCATGTCGGAAATGCTATTGAAAAAAAGCATACTCAGATGGGAATCGAACCCATGACCTCTTTATCACTCGACATGTGTCTTACTAAAATATTAGAACGGTGAATGTATTAAGTATAATAGGCTCATTGTCTGGTCTTCGGCGATTAATATCGGAAATAATTTACCCAACATCCTGCACGCAATGTGGTACAGTCTGTTAAAAGTAATGGATCATAGTAATTAGGAATATACCTAAACTCATATACAATCTGCCCGCAGGAAGCGGGAAATCTATATATAAACAAAATGAGACCGATTGTTTGATGTATTTCCTAGGAGCACTTCCCGGTGAGAAAGATCTACAATTACAGTCATTCTTCAAACACTTCTAAAAAGCATTCGCAAAAGTATTTACACTATTTCTTCTAATGTTCACTACATTTTGCGTCGAGCCATGGCGCTCTAGTCTCATTCAATTCAATTCCATTGACCCAATTCTTCCCCTTAAGCAGTCACATTGGGCGAACCGTTATTTGCTCCAAACTTCGATCGTCAGATTCAAGGCCTGACATGGATCTCTGATTTTGTCGTTATGATGCTTTGCAGCCAATTGTAGTATCGTGTTCTGTTCCATTCATATTGATATGTTCATGTACTGGCATTTTAAACACGCACACGCACGCACACACCCACATATAAGCACACACAAACACACACAAAGAGTGTCCAAAATGAAATGTCCCTGACACACTGGTCATGTTCAAGATCTTCATTAACTAGACGAATGAATTGAAATAATTCAAATATGATTAAAAGATATGATGTTTTGTGAAACATTGCCAGACCAAAGTTGTTTCATGTGTTTATGTTGCGTGAGCTTAAATTGCCTCATGTTGTATCCTCTCTATGCTCCTTTACAACAGCCATTATTACTTTGTCCAATACTTCAATATCCAAAATGTAAATGAAAAAGGGAAAAGGTTGAAATGAAAATTTAAACAAGTTAAGAAATGATATGCAACCTTAGGGTGAGATATACATTATTTATTAAAATAAAAATCCCGAGATATTGTACACCTAGATATTTTGTTAACTAAAAGAAAAACGTTAAGAACTTAAGTATTTCTCCTGGGGGAAAGTTAGTAAATGAACAGGTGCACTTATGGTTCATTTACAACTTGCATATACCGTCGTCATGGCATTTTTTTCTTCAAAGAGACTCATAAAAGTTGGTTTTAATGGAGCTTAAGATGTTTTAAAAGTGTAAATACTTCCAAAAAAGGGACAAATTGACTAGCAATGATATCTGTTATGCGCTATACAAGAACTAAATATTATTATTATTATTATCGGCTTTTCCTCTCATACTGTCAACTGAATATTTACTTTCTTCCAACTTGAGAACGGACTTTTGATAATTTTGATTATAAGAATCTATAATAGGAATTGGAGAAAGCATCAGCATCGTTTTACTCAATATACATGATATATGGCAAGATTCATTAACTTTACATGAGTAAAAAGATGTACGCTGAAAGAGATTTTCAATCTACACTCGCTTTACAAAATCATGGTCATTAATATTTTCGTGTATTGCCGTGTCATAGCAACATTATGACGTCATAGTTTAGATTTTTTTTGACTGATATTCCCCGAATGAGTGGGCCATTATGGTGTGGTATTCAGATATCACTGCTAATTAATTGGTATCGCGGTCATTATACGTGGATGAAAACTGGCTGAATGCGTAAACCTACCCGCTTGTATCGTGAACCCAATTGCCATGCCACTCCGTCATTTTGTTCTCTTCTTCTTCAATTTTTAAACCTCGGATTTTTTTACGACTAACATGTCATTGGAAATGGCCATGGTAACGTATATACGAAATGATAAGGTCGTCATCCATGGTCGGTGGTTTCCCAAAAGGTGAAATGAATTCATTTTGTAGGTTTGAGTAATCATCGCGAAGATCACAAGGCACAACGAAGCCTATACAATTAGTATCTGCTTCGAGTCGAGGATACAATATATCACAAAAATATGTCTGATAGGAAATACGCATTTAAAGGAAATCTAGAGCAATATGGAATGTACAATTGTAGCCGTAGACACGCAATTCTGCCGTGCACCTTCGAACCCATGAATTTTTTTTTTCCGATCACATACTTTTTTGTTATCATTTTCAGCAATAATACTATTTCACTGAACAGGCCTATGAAATAGAAAGGGAAATTGTAATGATACATCTTTTCTAGCCGTAGACAATCAAATTTACCGTGAACCTTTGTACCTTTATTTTTTTCGATCACATTTCGAAGAGGAACATCATTTCCCTTATGGAGCTTCCAAACTTGACATGACACTACAGGTAATGATTTCGAAGTCAGGGAAAGTCTTCACGTCTACAAAACTATCATGGAGAACTGACCCATGTAGGCCTACGTGTAAATTGTGTAAAAATACATCTTATATTAATAACGTCATAAATATCTTTCATAAAGTAGTATAGTTCCATATCAAAGTAAATAGTGATAATCATAATGATAGTAAAAAACTTTTTTTTATATAGCGCTTATCACTCGTTCACAGAAAGTCCCTTAGCGCTAATAGGAAAAAGGATGAATATAAATGAAGAAATACTAATATTTTGGCCCCATAAATTGCTCACATGGCAGAATTATGACACTATATTCGTGTAATGAGCCATGCTCCAAACGCTACACACTAAGAGATTAGGATGCACTTCTGCACCCTTGTGCTGCCGCCGATACAAAATCAGCATCCTTTAGAGTGTAGATACGCACCCCTAGGTTGGAGATCTCCACCGTAAGGTGCATATCTTCACTCCAAATGGTAATCTACCAGCGGCTGCACGCCTAAGAGTGCAAAATGGCACCCTCATTTATTAGTGTACAGTGACCAGATAGTTAGTATTATACTTCCACAATCCACAGAGTTTTTGCGCGTGCGCGGGCCTGACGCCACTGCCGTGTGAATTTGCGAACACCTTTCCGCGGCGCGACGAGCCTCCTGAAATCACAACGCTCACTCGCCGAGAAGGAGGGTGCATGGGAGTTGGTGAGGTGCTGCTCACGGGATTAATGTGAGACCGTTGCTTGTTGCTTGCTTGCCAACATCACCTGATAGTTTTGATGGCTACCATTTAAATCGTTTCACTCTTTTTATGTCGGTTAGTTACACGGAATAGTCCAGTGCTCATTGCCTGACAAAGGTGACCCGATCATCCACTTAGTAGCTTAGGACAGAACCATCTATGTTGCATGTTGAAGTTGGAAAGGAAAAAGTACTTTAATAGGAACGATTGGTTGTTTTTTGGAGACTTGAAACTACGATGGCCGTGTATCTACTTTTATTTCTTGAGTATTTTTGACGTTGAACATATCAAAGATGGACGGTACTTGGTAAGTATTGTATAATCGCCTCAGATCAAAATTAACAAGTCAAATGAAAATGTAACGAAGTTTGAATCACTAATCGCAAGTATGATTAAAAGAATATGATCAATTTTATACGATAATTCATTTTTAACTCTTAATCATAAAGATGATGTAACTTTTGCAAGCGCATAATACAATTGCGGTGTACAATATCAAATGTCAGAAAGATATTAAGATTTGTGAAATAGCCCCAATCGTTTTGTGTCATTCGTGTTTAAAAAGTAAATATAATTTTGATTCCTCTTTTTGCCATATCTTATTCCTTGACATCGCACACAATGCCAGGCTGTCGTTTTGCAATACATACGACTATGAATAACCAATGTCATTTTCACTGTAGATATAATAGGGTTAAGACGCCATATTATATTCATGATATTCTAATCCATTGAAGTTAATGCATCACCTCACACGCAGATGACATTGATAATGGCCCCAGTAAACGCTTCTAGTATAAGTGCTTCTTTAAGAAGTCTTCTGGGGGTTGGGCGTTTGATTAATTGATGGCAAACTGTCGCTGATTAAACCCATCAGAAGGTATTACGTAAGGTTTATGTTCACAGATTCTGATTTAAATGTTTGCCTTCCCAGCATCTATGCAAAGTATGGTGATGCTGCTGCGATGCATCTTCTCAAATCAGCCTTGACATTAGCATGTCTGCAAAAAATGTGTTATCATACCACTTAAAAGTCCTGGAATTATCTGTTAATGAAGTTTATTTAAAAAAATACTGTAAGCACAATTATATCAATGCAAATGACAATAAATTCGATTAACATTATTTACAAACCCATGGCTATAGAATTGTATAGGATGTGCATAATTTTCATGACAAGCTTTATTTTATAGAAATCTCTTAAAGATGATGACAAATTTCATAAGATTGTCGCATTGTTACCATCTGTCCAGGTCACTCTAAACGATGTTCATTATTCATGCTAACTTTGCAAAATATTGGACTATATATAGGCGTTAAGGACATTAATGTTTAAACTTTGAAACGTTCCAAGGGTATATCTCATGAAGCTAGCAACGAGAAGCGACTGTCTCTTGCGCATATAAAAAAAATCTATCTCTGCCACACTTTCAATCACGATATATAAATATTATCGTCTTGCACAGCGACTCAATACAATCTCATGGAATCGATCGACCAACAAGAGCTACATTTCAAGTCTTCTAAATCCTCGTCATATTGAAATCACCGAGAATTTTCACTCTTGAAAAATCCATATTTACCTTGTCTCTTCTACTCGGTAAAATACATCATTGGATGGTGCTAGGAATCAATATGAGATGCAATAAACAAAGATTGGTCGATAATGCTTACGGGGATTAGTCAAGCAAATGAGAAAGACGAAGAAGAAAACGGAAAAATCGGAGAAATATGAAGAGAACTGTTAGAGCATACAAGACCTAAAGGAATAACATGAATAAGATTGCTTTGTTTACAATGTCGGAGAATGTGAAAAGCAGAATAATATGAGGTTGTTATTCCTAACATTCATATTCAAAGGAAGATTTTGGGATCATAGCGACTGTACAGGAAGTATGTGATTTCTATCTCAAGGCCTGTACGTGCGTGTGTGCGTACACATGTGTGTGCGTGTATTTGCGTGTTTGTCTGTTTGTGTGTGTGTGATTTTTGCGTCTGTGTGTTTGCGATTTTCTTAATGCGTGTTTTTGATTTCGAGAGTAATGACATGTATTTGTAGCAAAAGATAACAAAATGAAAAAAATCGCAATTTGTCGTAGAAAGCATTATAAAAAGTGCTCCTATAAAAAGTGCTCCTCATTAAGATGCTGAACAGGCGTTCAATGAGTATCAACCTAGAAGTAGAAGCATTATGTGGAAAATGACATTTGATCATTACTTATTTAGTACTTTTTAAAGCACATTATTAACATTAACTGCGATCAGTCAATTTAGCATAGTAAGCTAATGCGCAAAATACGCATCAAGTATTTCCTATGTTGTGGAAACAACGAAAAACTGTTTTATTTTTAACTTTGCAAAATGCTATTTTATCGTTCAGGTTCTATATCCTATTAATTTCTGTGTTGGATTTTTTTTTTGGATGGACGTCTTCTGTGTCGTAACCAGGTTTATAATTTTATACACGGAATATCATATGAAAGTAATGTGATAATATTGGTTTGTATTTGATAAAACATGATGTGTCGTGTATATGTAATATATATTCGATTTTTCACTTATTTCTTTCCTTTAGAAACATGTTTCCCAATTAAGTAAGTCTTTGTTTGAAAAAAAAAATGGTTCCCAAATTATTTATGTCATGGCACTGTGAACCTATCGGATAAAAGAAAAAAAATTGCCACTTGCAAATTGCGCCTGGTTTTGACCCGGCTTTTTATTGCAGATTGAATCAATAGACTGCTCGAGGTTTCGAACAAAATGTCATTAATGTTAAGAATCAAATCGAATGTGCACAAAAGTTGGTGTAATAAAATTCAATTGCTGTTGTATAGGTGGCCCTGTAATATAAACCATCGGAGAAAACAATTTAGATGCAGTTGCTATGCAGTGGTTTACCTGGGCGACAATTGGCAAAAATACTTATTTTCAATTTCATGCCATGGTATAGAATCCTGCAAATTTTCTTTTCATCTGGTTACTCTATCACACTGCAGTATAATGTGCTTAATCCCTAACGGATCGAAGTGGAGAAATCAATATATTTCTCTATTTCAATAATTATCATGGTTTTCTTTTTTTTTCAATTTGCACCTTAGCTAATACTTTTTGATAATACATAGAAATATCCTATCATACACTGCAAAACCACTGGTGTCAAATTTAACACCAACCGGAATCTATTTAGGACTACCCCAGAAAACTATTAAAATAACACCACTTTGGAAGCCATTTAATATATTTCAATACCAACTGATGTTGTTTAAGGCCCTGAAAAAAGTCGGTGTTTAGATATCTTGATTTGATTCCAAACTGGTTTAATTTATATAGATTTCGGTCTGTGTTAAATTTAACATCAGCATGTTTGCAGTGTACAAAACATTGTTGTTTATTGGGTTATTTTGGAAAAGTTTTAAGGGTGGCTTCTTAACTAATATATAACCACAATGCCCATATTATCAATAATTATATAATAATTAGTTGTATCATTTATTCATGTATTTATTCAGCATACAAAAAATGTACCTCAAATTGCCGTGTATTTCCGTTACCGCCCATGTGGAGCTTACCCGGCAAATAAAGCTATACGGCTTCATTTTGTAAAGATAATCGACGTTTAAGCCCCGGTCACGTAGGACCCCGGAAGCAACACGATTCACCCCGACTCTTTTTAAATTCACAGTTAAGTGCCTCAGAACAACGAGTCGGGGTGAATCGTGTTGCTTCCGGGGTCCTATGTGACCGGGGCTTAACCTCCGTGAGCTGTGAACGGGTTCAATCCATCTTGCGATGGTAATCGAATGAAAGGTATGTCCCAGATTTTCAATCTTTGTTCACCGGGTGACTTTAAAATGACTCCGACTAGATTAGGCGTCTTTCATCGCGTAAGAAATTTGCATTAGCTCCACAATGATGTTGATCATCGATCCCTATATGTGTGGTCCTTCTTCATCTATCTCCATCTCTCATACTCGCCCTCTCGTCTTGCTCATTAAGTCCCTGTCGTCCTAATGAATTCTCTGTTTATCATCATCTGCTCTGGTAGACTTTACCTCAATACGTTTCGTTCTTGTATTTGATGTCAAATATACATTTGTCATTTTAAGCATCCGTATTGTCTCTCGTTCACCAGCGGGTATAGCTAGACATTAAGCATCCGTATTGTCTCTCGTTCACCAGCGGGTATAGCTAGACATT